>JASDQU010109328.1:38172-62145 GCA_032191745.1 Picea mariana
TAGATGGATAAATACTATGAGCTTCTAAAGAGGTGTTTGGATAATCCAAGAGCAAGAGGTGGAAGAAAGAGTTGAATGGTGTCTAGCTCAAAGGCATGCCTCATGAAAGTGATAATTACGATCAATATATCCAATCATAAATAAATAAATGTGGGTGACAATTAAAAATAATCTAGGTGTGTAAGAGTTATCATGATATAGTCATCCATATTTGTATGAAAAATGTAAGTTATTAGCATTTGCAAGATGAAGGCATTTGATTGATAAAATTCATAATTTTTCTTACTAATATAATTATGTTATGATGCAAGCAATTTGTTGATAACAATCATTAGTTAGGAATAGCTTTGTGATATGAAAGCATATAGTTTAGGAGTCATTTAAGTTAAGTCTGATAAATATGGGCAATGACATATCATTCCATATCATGTTGATGTGGAATTGAATCAATGTTTGTGTGTTGTGTGATAACATTTACCTTAATAAAAATAGACCAAAAAGACCCAAACTAGAAAAATCACCATTGCTTTAAATCATCATATTGTATTTTGGATTAATTTTCATTGTAATCACTTGGCATATGTACATGATATGGGTTGGTCCTTACAAAGCTCTTTTTCTCTTCTTCTTTTTCACTTTTCTTTTTCTCTTTTGGAGAACTAGTTGTGTGTAAATAAGAAATAAATACTATTAATAAATAAAATTTAAAAATAAATATTATTGAAATGTATGTGTGAATAATAAATAATATATTTCAAATATAATTTTCTATATTAATTACATTTTAATATTTTATAAACATTTTTTCTTTAATGCATGGATATTTAGAAAAATCAAATACAAATAAAATAAATAACTCTATCCTTCATAACATAATTAACATATTTTTAATACATACAAACTATATATTTAAAATAACTAGATGCATAAATTATATGTAAATTAAAGGTTAACCACACAAAAGAAAAGAAAATGGTTTTTCGTTTTTTATGTCCGTGATCATTACTTATCCCTACCCTACCTGTAATTTTCCCATTTTTTAAGTTCAGGCTCTCGCAATGGGAAGTGTCGGTAGTGTGTGAGTGAGTATCGTCATCTACACAGTTGTCGTCCCAAATTCCACCTTTGCGGACAATTTTCTGTTAATTAGGGCGGTGGCTTCGCCTGGTAGGTAGAGCGGCAGTGTGATGCATGGATAACACGTTGTTCTTTGTGCGTGAACAGTTCTCATCCACCATGTACAGAAAGCAGCTGGTTCTTTGTGTGTTACATGCTCGACGTGAACAGTTTTAGATTTGTTCAGTTCAGTTTTGTTATTCCTTACCTGCAATAACCCCCCCTCTAGTTCGACGAGCACAGGAAGGAAGGAGCCAGTGAGTCTAAGCCAAACATTCACTCTCTTTCTTGGAAACCTCAGAATCATACCTCACCTTTGGGAGGACCTGAAACTCTGCCTTGGGACTTTCTTACATGGGACCGTAAACTTATATCTGGCAAGCGGTGCATGGATAACACACGGTGCAGCTGCTCCAAATGACAAACCGTGGGTGGCGACGGCCAAGAAGCAACAACCATTAACAAGTGGTGCGGCTGCTCCAAAGGACAAACTTTCGGCGGCGATGGCCAAGAAGCTGCAACCAACAATGGCAGTGAGCTTCTGCAATTTCTCCTAGTGATTCATTACTTTCCTCTCATTTTCATGATGGCAAGGTGACTTCTATCTGCACACAGATTATCTTCTCTGCTGATGGACATAGTCCGGTTGTGGTGTTGATTGATGGTGGTATCACCCATAATTTTATTCATCGCATGCTCGCTGGTGAGATCCATTTCTTTATCCACCTTGTTTCTAATTTTCAAATCCTCATCACTAATGGTGGTACTATGAAGTGTGGGGGGCGTTGTGAGAATGTTAAACTCCAAATGGGTGATTACCATCGAAAAACCCACATTTTCTCTATTTCCATGGGTGGTTGTGATATTGTGTTAGGCGTGGAATGGCTTTGCACTCTGGGGCCGATCACAATGGATTATTAAGAATTATATATTAGATTCACCCATTAAGCTAACCCCTATACTCTCATGGGTCTCTAAGTGGGCTCTCCTGAAATCATCATCTCTCGTAGGATGGAAAAACTCTTGAAGAAATTTCACCATGGTGTGATTGCTCAATTTAATGCCATCTAGGTCACTGAACCAACCTCTCATGTAGTTCCTCCTAGCCTACAACTCATCTTGGACAAGTACCCCAAGATCTTTGATATTCCTATAACCTTACCTCCTTCTAGGGGTGAGCATGATCATAACATCCCTCTCCTTCTGGGAAGTCAACCCCGCAATGTAAGTCTCTATAGATATCCCTTTGCTCAAAAAAATGAAATAGAAAATATGGTACATGAATCACTAGAGGCAGGGGTAATTCTCCCTACTACTAGCCCATATTCTTCACAAATGTTGATGGTTTTAAAGAAAGAAGGTACTTGGTGCATGTGCCCTGATTTTCGTGCCCTAAATAAACTGACCATCAAATATAAACTTTCCATTCCAGTCATTGATGATTTGTTGGATGAACTAAAAGGTGCCTGTGTATTCACCATATTCGACCTTCRCTCCGATTATCACCAAATCCAAATGGATGAAGATATTCCAAAGACTTCTTTAACAACTCATGAGGGACATTATGAATTCTTGGTCATTCCTTTTGTCMKTTGCAATGCTCCATCCACCTTCCAAAGTCTCATGAATAAGCTATTGAAACCTTACCTTCAGAAGTTTGTATTGGTCTTCTTTGAAGACATCCTCATTTATAGCCGCACCTGGGATAGCCATCATCTTCATGTGGACAAATTCCTTCACTTGCTGTAGGAAAACCAATTGTTTGTCAAAAATACCAAATTTTCATTTGGCACTAACGAAGTGGAATACTTGGGGCACATTTTCAACATATATGAGGTAAAAGTGGACCCTAAAAAGATACAATCTGTGTAAGAATGGTTGCAACCCACGACCTTAAAGCGCTTAAGGGGTTTTCTTGGTCTCACCAACTATTACAGGAAATTTGTCAACCATTATGGAAAAATTTCTAAGACCTTGACTAACCTCCTTAAGATGAATGAATTTCATTAGACACCTGCTACTGAGAAATCCTTCAAAGATTTAAATAGGGTCATGTGCACTACCCCTGTCCTAGCAGCTCCTAACTTCAACAATACCTTTGTGGTGGAATCTGATGCTTCCGACACAAGTATAGGTGTAGTGCTCAACCAAGATGGTTGACCCTTGGAACTTACTAGCCAAGCGTTGAGTGGTCACAATCTGGGCCGATCTAAGTATGAAAAAAAACTGATCTCCATTCTCCATGTGGTGCACACCTAGTGACCATATCTCTTGGGATGTCATTTTCATATTAAAAGAGATCACCATAGCTTGAAATATTTTTTGAAGCAAGGAATATCATCCCAGAATAAAATAAGTGGCTAAAAAGATGTTGGGTTATGATTATGAAATCATTTACAAAAGGGAAAAATATAACATAGTAGGAGATGCATTGTCAATACAGCATGAGGAGGCGACTCCATATTTGCTTTATCTTTATCGGTCCTTGATTGGATCGAAGAAGTGCACCAAGAATGGCTAATGCACCAGACTACGCCCACGTTAATTCAATGTCTTCAAGAGGACCCTAATCCTCCCACTGGATACACTTGGCAGGGTAATATTCTCCAAGATAAGGATTGTTTGGTTCTCTCACCCTCCTCGGCACTCAAGCCTGGGATCTTAAATGAGTTGCACTCCTTAGCTATAGCTGGTCATTCGGGCTTCCAAAATACATATGCTTGTGCTTGTCATTCTTTTTTGGGGGCAGGCATGAAGAAGGATATACTTCAATTTGTCACAGAATGTGAGGTGTGCCAATGTAATAAAGGTGAAATGGTAAAGTCTTCAGGTGTCCTACAACCCTTACCCATTCCATCTTCTATGTGGACAGAAATCTCCATCAATTTTATAGTGGGACTTTCTAAATCCGAGTACAACTCTGTCATCATGGTGGTGGTCGATCACCTCTCCAATTATGATCATTTTTTCCCCTTACCTCACCCTTTCACATCGGATCTCATAGCAGAAGTCTTCCTTGATCATATTTTCAAGCTACATGGCATGCCCATCTCTATTGTCTCTAATTGTGAACCAACTTTCACTAGCACATTTTGGAAAGAGATGTTTAAATTACATGGCACCCAACTGAACATGAGCACAACTTATCACCCCCAGTATGACAGCCAAACAAAAGTAGTCAACAAATGTTTGGAAACCTACATGCGTTGTTTTGATTCATAAAAACAACACCAGTGGATGTAGTGGCTTCCCTTGGAAGAATGGTGGTACAATACTTCCTATCATACAAACACTAAAATGACCCCATATGAAGCAGTGTATGATCAAAGGCCACCAAAAGTCATTACCTATCTTCCTGGCACATCCAAGGTCCAATATTTGATACAATGCTTCAAGGTTGTACAACCACTCTAGCGACTCTAAAGGATAACCTCCACTTGGCCGAAAATCGCATGAAACAAAAGGAAGACCAACATCATTCAGAAATGATTTTTCAGGAAGGTGATCAGGTGTTTCTCAGGCTCCAACCTTATAATCAAACATCTCTCAAAGATCAGGGACATCACAAATCGATACCTAAGTTTTATGGACCCTAACATATCATCAAGCGCATTGGTTATGTGGCTTATAAATTGTCTCTTCCTTCTACTTCCAAAATCCATCCGGTGTTCCATGTTTCATGTCTGAAGAAAGCGGTGAGACAAAATTGTAGAGTCCAAACCATCCTATCAGAATTAGATGAAGAAGGTTCCCTATGGCTCCAACCAGAAGCAATCCTCAATAACCCTAAACATTAGTTGCATGGTCGCATTATCAAGGAAGTGTTGATCAAGTGGAAGGACACATCACCATAGGAGGCAACCTGGGAACCCATGACCATACTTCAACAGTTTCCGCACTTGCATCCTTGAGGACAAGGCTTGTTTTGAAGGGGGAGGACATGTTAGGATCCGATCTTAACCGCTCTCCATGGGTCATTAGTTAGTAGGATATGTTTTCTATTTAATAAAGTCTGACATTAGTTAATAAGGCCTAATAAATAAAGAGGAATAAGTCAATGTAAGAAAACCTAATAGAAGTTTTCGCTTCTAGAAAGATATTCCTCTAGAAGTTTCCTTAGAAGATAGAATTAGTATAAATAAGAGTAGGAGGAATTGGATATATTGTCTAGTAGATTATTGTAATAGAGATCTAATCTGCTAGAGGTTTCCCCCTCAAAGAGCCAAGTGAACATTGTTATCATAATAAAGTTGTTCTTTCTGGTGTTATTTTGGTGTTTTTCTGATATTTTTCTAGATATATCATTATTATTCTGTCATTTCCTGGTAGATATTTTTTGTTCTACATAATATATTGTATCAGGAATATTGCAACCTCTATAAGTGCGAGCAAATGAAAGAAAAATTTCCAGAAAAGCTTGAGCAAATTCACATAGCAATGAATTATATGAAATTGGGCATTAGATATTACCCGAGGCAGTGGGTGTGTTCGATTCCTGTGATTCATATCTAACAACGCATCCATAAAACTAGTTCAATATCGGAACAACTTATCACTCGGACATTGCACATTGGTTACCATTGCAAATCCAACTCATAGATATTTGGAAGTGAATCACTAGATAGAGAATTGATAAAGATCTATGTTTCGTGCATGCAGGGAGGGAATGCAGGGAGGGAATATATTACATAATAAGTGTCACATATACTTTTGGCATTATTTTCTCTTCAAAAAAATATTAAAGCATTGTAAGCATATTTAATACTTAAACATTTTAAAAGACATTTGCATAGTAAATAAATAAATAACATCCATTGTTACTTTATTTGACTGAATATAAACATGTGGAAGGGAATGTAAACTAAAAATATCTAAATTTTAAATCATGTTCTAATTATATTTTTGGATTAACAAACATTGTAAAAGTTTCACTTTAATTGTTTTCATTATGTGTTTAAAACCAGGAGATTTACTTATCTTTGAGAGGTCAATACAACTTATTATGAATCCATTAATAACAATGATCATACTTAGTATAAATTCTTACCAAATCATTACTAGCCAAACAAGTATTCCAGTCCATCTACAAAATTCCCTTTAAAAGCCAAGAAGATATGTGTTGGAACAATATAATACATCTCGCTAATAAAAAAATGAGGCACCAAGGAAAATGGAGCTTTGGTATGCTCACCTCCAAGACACAACTTAATAAATAGAAGTACAAAGGTTTTAATAAAACATGGGAAGAAATATATAAAATATTTCAAACCTCTATGTACTTCAGTTGATCAAGCAGAAATAATGCAACCAAGAGATTTGATCCTTATTGTTAGTCTTTAAAGTTGCACTTGACTATTAAAGGGAAATCTAGGGCACCTCAGTTATTGCAATGTTTTATGATTATAAGTATGTTTGTGGTTTTGAAATTGGTTTGAGAGTTAAGCAATAGGTAAAAATAACAATATCAATCTTAGATCACAAGAACAAGTTCCTATCACACTTGCTTAGTAAATGATAGTCAATCTGATGAATTAGATAACATATTATAACATAAAATACATATATATGTAAGCTTCCAATATGTTCACTCACATAGAAAATTATTGATCCTAAATAGCATTCGAGAACAAGAAACATGTACTTAAACACAAATCAGGTAATGAACAAGCAATCAACAAAATCTTTAGTAGCTTTAATCATAAAAAGATATATATTAAATTCTTTGCAGAAGATAAATATGCATTCAAGTAAGAAAAGAAAGAATAGAAGATAAGAAGAGAAGTCTAACCATCACATAGCCTTTTCCATTTAGTGCAAAATGAAATAAGTCTTATCCTTTACAATGAGAAACAAAGTTTTCCAAAATACCACCACTCCAACCCCCTCCAAATTCATCTTTACTTCATGTTTATATAGAAATATGATTATTAACCACATTACAATCTTCTAGGTAGTGAACTCTATCCATAATATCCAGAAATCAAGGAAGAAAATTTGAATTGGTGATCATCTTCATGAAATTTGGCAATTGAAACTCCAAATCTGGGACAAATCTATGTCAAATATACTACTACAGCTAGGGTACTAAAAATAGGGGTCAAAACCTATCCTCTATACTTCAAAACTACATAAGAAGCCTATCTCTTCATAGATATGATGCAACAAATCCTCAAAGTATCCAAATATTAGATTTCAAGATCCCTAAAAAATAGGAGATGAGATTGATCAAGCATTTTTGCAAGAAATAGACTGGCAAAATTCTGAAAAATAGGTCTCAAAGACCTCTTTGGATCTCTCAAACTGTGATAATTGTGTAAAAATTGAGAGACGTTTTTTTTTTAAATCAACCCATTCTTGAAAAAAACCTCTTCCAATTTTTTAAAAAATCGTCTCCAGTTTCTTGGAGAACGTGCCCAAAGTTAATGTCTAAAACAAGAAACTGATTTTGGAAAAATCCTGAAAAAGTAGGCCTCAAAGATCTATTTGAATATCTCAAACCATGATAGATGTTGTAAACATATAAAGGTTTTTTTAATCAATCTGTTCTTGACAAAAACCTCTTTCAGTTTTTTAAAATTCACCTCCATATGTTGGGAAAGTGCGATCAATGACAATGACTAAAACATAGTGCTTCAGATTCTGCACTACTAACTTCTGATTTTGTTCCCTAATATCTACAATGATGGCTTCATACTCTTCATGTGTCAACGTCTCTATGGTTTTTTTTGCAATATCCTATGGAATTTCCTCTAGTGCGGGTCTATTTAGATTAATATATAACTTAAGCTTTCTTGCTCTAAATCCATACCTATGTCCTTTTGAAGACGAACCTCTATGAATTTCCTTTTTTGCATAATTTTTTGAAATTTGTATTTCTTATATGTCTAGTAGCTCATATATTTGTGGGATATAGATAAGCTCTTTTTCTATCTCAACTATAGGCTTTATTGTTTTTCATTAGAAATTGTTTCTTTGTTCTCTTTATTTTCTATGGTGTCTTCTCATCTGTATCATCATCAAGAACAATTAGAGTGTCCTTTTCCAGAGAAGGCTTGAATAAGGATTTAGAATTTAGCCTTAGTTTATTGTTTTCCCTAGTTTTAGGCCTGATTTTGTAATCTGCAACTTGTTTTCCCTTATCAAGATTACTCTGTTTTTATTAGTGATCTTCCCTACAGGTTCACCATGATATTATTTTTCAGGTTCCAGTTTGAATTCCTTCAGCTGCTCTGTTGTTTTTTTTTCCATCTTTCTAGTGTAAACTCTGTCAAAACCTTCAACTTCATGCTTCAAAATGGGGGAATCAATTTCTTGATTATTTTGATTTCTTGCTACAACTGATATTTCCTTTTACAAGACCTAGTCCTTTTAGATATAGGGGAGTCTTCTTGTGACTTTACAAAATCTTTGGGATCCCTTTTTCTTGTTATGGGTTTCATTTCTGGAGTGGCCCTATATTTTGATCCATTTTCTTCAAGACTTAATGAACTAAGTAACTAGTTCCAGGAAATTTGAAGCTCTCTTAACGCATACACAACCAGATTTTTTATGAAGCCTTGATGAAACAAACTATTATCAACAGTTGTAGGATGAGTTTGTACCCTTTTGAACATTTTTGTTAAGCTTTTCAGTAAATAAAAAGGAAAAAACAAAGGGATATTTCCATTTAAGTGAATTAACAATCTTATATGATAACAATGAATAATAGAGAACCTCCCTTCACAAGTAATGCCCTCCCTTCACAAGTAGTGCACCTTCAAATTATTGCCAGAAAAAATTTCCATTCCTCTTTTAGCCATTTATGTGGAATGTCCTGGTTCCAATTAGGTTTTTGATGCTGTGGAACCATAAAATGATTGACAAGATCAACAGGAAGCATTTCCTTTTTTCGCCACCTTTCTCAATACACGGATAATATACATGCAACTCTACTTGAATGTTTTGTCACGTGTATCAACACATTACTTACCACTATCTCAAATCCATCGAAATTATGTGTGAAAATAATGGATATATATTCTTGGTATCCCTGGAATGTACAACAAAACTTGAACCACCATGAATTTTTAAACTTTTTCATGATCATGGGGCATGCTTGATACAAGTGGATATTGGTGGCCACCCACCTGTTCCAAATTCCAACTGGTTCATCTTTACAGTTTTCAGTTCAGCATGTTTCTTTGTAATGGGGACATTTCTTTGTAATTGCGGGTTCTACACTTATGGGGTTGTCTTGAAGCCCTAAATAGAATCCAGGTGGATATTGGTGGTTGCCCACCTATTCCAATTGGCTTATTTTGGAAGTTTTCATGTCAATACATCTTTTTGTACTTCCAGGGTCGTTTTGGGGCTCTAAACAATGTTTTCTTGGCTTGCCACAATAAAACTGTAGATAGAGTCATAGTTTGATGACATAATGCGTAGTTCTCGAAAATGCCATTCCAATGGGATATCACACGCCTAAAACAGATATCGTATGAAAAAGTTACAACCCTAGGAAGTTAATGTACTAACTCAACCCAACGGGGCCCACATGGTTTTTGGCGCTTCTTCTCCTAGGCTTAGGTTTTTGGATGTGTAGGGTTTTGGAATTCATGTTTATCATAAAAATGCCTTTAGAAACTCATTTTAATCATCGTCTGGCCAATGAGCATAGCCGTCACATCTCTTCTCAGAGATAAAGTTGCCACCATTCTAGCGAGTCTAGCACTCTTTGTTTTACAGTCTTTGTATATTTCTTTCATTGATATAAATCGTGTATTGTTGTATTTCTCTTTTTCTGACAATTTTTATGTTTATTTCATTATAATATCTTTGCTTTCATTTCGTTCCAAAAATAATTCGGATCAATGGTACCAAAGCATGTTGCTCTTGATCATTTTTCAGTGCATGTCCCTGACGAGGTTTGAGTATAGAAATTTGGGTCTCGAGCTTGTATCTCTTGAGGAAAATTGCTCTTGCATGTCCAATAAACCCTCTATGGTGGAAAAAAAAGAAAAACGACAAAGCATAAGATTCTATTAATCTGTTTCTTGAAAAATCTCTCGCACGATAGAGGGACGAAATGATGGAGAATTTTTCCCACATCCTTCAACGCCCGTCAATAGAAAAAATCACATCTTCATCAAGCGACCACTTTGGAGGAACCTCACCCTTCAAGGTACAAGTTAATTTTGATATTCACATATTTGAAGGTTAGATAGATGCGGATGCCTTAGAAAAATAGTTGAATATGCTAAAAGGTTATTTTTATGTTCACAATTTTTCCGACAGAGAAAAGATCACCTTCGAACTCCTCAAGGCTCTCCCCCATGTCAAACATTTGTGGGAAACTTGCTCGGAGAAAAGTTCCACAGAGGAATTTGGAATATATGGGGCCAAGCCCACTTGGGATTTTTTTGTGGATGTGGTCAAGGAACAATACTACCCTGTTGATAACTATGAAGACCAGTACATGAGATGGACCACACTACGGCAAGAGAAGAGCCAAACAATGTTGGAGTTCACAAATACTTTCCATACCTTGTGCACCAAGCTAGGTATCAAATACTCTGTGCGACATCTAGTTCTGAAATATTGTGGGGCTCTTCATAGGTACATCCAAACCAAAATGGATTTCCTAAACATCTCATCATTAGGATTTTCTTATCGATACAACATCAAAATCGAGCAGAAATTTAGGAACTAGAACAAATGGGAGTTCGGGTCTACAAATTCGTAAAAACCAAAGCATGGTAAAGACCGACCTAACCAACAACCTCCTGACAACCATTACAAGACACGGGAAAAGAAGGGTAAAGGAAAGATGAAGAATGACACTGGAAAGTGGTGCGACTTCGATAAAGTCCCTTGGCACAACACTGATAAATGTCGCTCGAAACAGTCATTGGTGGCCAAGGTCAAAGATAAGGAGTTGAAACCTGATTCAGAATCTGATCCAGAAAATATTGAAAATTGACATATCATTGATGCAGACCCTATTGTTACTGTCGTGACCACAAAAATTCAACTGGAAGAACCAATAGATCCTAAAGAGGGGGAGCGACTCTTCCATTCACAACTGTGGGTGAAGGGGGGCCTGTTGCATTTCATTGTTGATAGCAGCATCCAGAAGAACCTCATCTTAGTTGAGGTGGTCAAACAGTTGGAGTTGTCAACAACACCACACTTGCAACCATACAACATCGTGTGGCTTCATCAGGGACGAGATCTCTGTGTCAACCAATAGTGTCGCATGTCTTATGGCATCCAACCCTTCAAGGATGAGGTAGTGTGTGATGTTTCCCCTCTTGATGTTTTTGTTGTTGTTTTGGGCCAACCATATATGTGGAAACACCATGATGTTTATGAGTCTCGACCCCGTAGTGTCATTATTAATCTCAGGGGTCATCTCTATAGGATACCACAGGTAGTTTCGACTATTGTTCCACCAAAACAGTGCCGCAAGGTAATCTCTCATACTGCAAAATTCATCCTCTTCACAGTATGTTCAAAGGATACACAGAAGGCCACTACAACCACTGCAACCTCAACACCTTCTATTCAGCAGAAGTAGATTGCAGAAGAAAAAGAAGATATTGTTTCTTCACAAACAATGGTGCCTACACAATGCCATATCAAGCATAAAGACAATGGTTTGGTGGAACATATTCAAGCCTTCTAGCAACAGGTTCTTGACAACTTTCCATAGACCAAGCAGCGCAACTTCTCCAACAAGGAACGCAACTCAAAAAGATTCAAATTCAGAAAATGATTCCCCCTCTTCCCCAGAAAATCAACGCAATGGATACCATTGATTTCTAAGGGGGGGAGGATTGATCCAGGTGGATATTGGTGGCCACCTACCCATTCTAAATTCAAACTGGTTCATCTTGACAGTTTTGAKTTCAACATGTTTCTTTGTAATGGGGACATTTATTTGTAATTGTGGTTTCTGCACTTACGGGGTTGTCTTAAAGCCCTGCGCAACATCTAGGTGGATATTGGTGGTTGCCCACTTATTCCAACTGGCTTATTTTGGATTTTTTCAGGTCAGTACATCTTTATGTACTTCGAGGGTCATTTTGGGTCTCTAAACAATGTTTTATTATATTTCCACATTCAAACTATAGACCGAGTCAACGTTTGATGGCATAATGTGTATTTCTTGAAAATACCTTTCCAACGAGCTATCACACGCCTAAAACAAAGATTGTATGCAAAATTTATGACCCCAGAAAGTTAATGTACTAACTTACGCCAACAAGGCCAACATGACATTTGGTGTTTCATCTCCTAGGGTTAGGTTTTTGGTTGTCTAGGGTTTGGGCATTCATGTTTATCATAAAAACGCCTTCAGAGCCTCATTGTAATCAGCTTCTGGTGAATGAGCATAGTCGTCACATATATTCTCAGAGATAAAGTTGCCACGAGTCTAGCGAGTATTGCAGTTTGTATTTTACAGTCTCTCTATATTTTTTTCATTAATAGAAATCATGTATTGTTGTATTTCTGAGTTTTTGACAATTTTTATGTGTATTTCATTCTATGCTTTCATTTCATTCTGAAAATAATCCGGATCAATGCTTCAAGAAATTCTACTCCTTCTGGTTCTAATCGACTGATCTGTCCACCTTTTTTGTGAGCCATTGTACTTGTTAACCTACACGTGCTAGGGTTTCAAACTGATGGTCGATCTAGAGTTTCCTGGACAATCAAACGTTATAAATAAGCCTCTTTTATCTACAAAACACTTGTTAGGTCACGATGTAGATATTACCATAATTATAAATCATCACTATTGATGTTTTAGAACGTGGCCCAAAAACCTCAATTTGATGTAAACACTGGCAGGTACAACCACTCTAGAGACTCTAAAGGATAACCTCCACTTGGCCAAAAATCACATGAAACAATAGGAAGACCAACATCATTCAGAAATGATTTTTCATGAAGGTGATTAGGTGTTTCTTAGGGTCCAACCTTACAATCAAACATCTCTCAAAGATCAGGGACATCACAAATTGATACCTAAGTTTTATGGACCCTACCATATCATCAAGCGTATTAGTTATGTGGATTATAAATTGTCTCTTCCTTCTACTTCCAAAATCCATCTGGTGTTCCATGTTTCATGTCTGAAGAAAGTGATGGGACAAAATTGTAGAGTCCAAACCATCCTATCAGAATTAGATGAAGAAGGTTCCCTATGGCTCCAACCAAAAGCAATCATCAATAACCCTGAACATTAGTTGCGTGGTTGCACTATCAAGGAAGTGTTGATCAAGTGGAAGGACACATCACCATAGGAGGCAAGCTAGGAACCCGCGACCATACTTCAATAGTTTCCGCACTTGTAGACTTGAGGACAAGGTTGCTTTTGAAGGGGGAGGGCATGTTGGGATCCGATCCTAACCGCTCTCCATGGGTCATTAGTTAGTAGGATATGTTTTCTATTTAATAAAGTCTGACATTAGTTAATAAGGCCTAATAAATAAAGAGGAATAAGTCAATGTAAGAAGACCTAATAGAAGCTTTCGCTTCTAGAAAGATATTCCTCTGGAAGTTTCCTTAGAAGGTAGAATTAGTATAAATAAGAGCAGGAGGAATTGGATATATTGTCTAGGAGATTATTGTAATAGAGATCTTCTCTACTAGAGGTTTTCCCCTCAAAGAGCCAAGTGAACATTGTTATCATAATAAAGTTGTTCTTTTTGGTGTTATTTTGGTGTTCTTCTGATATTTTTCTGGATATATCATTATTATTCTATCAGTTCTTGCTAGATATTTTTTGTTCCACATAATATATTGTATCAGGAATATTCCAACTTCCATAAGTGCGAGCAAATGAAAGAAAAAATTACAGCAAATTCACATAGCAATGAATTATATGAAATTGGGCGTTAGATATTACCCGAGGCAGTGGGTGTGTTCGATTCCTATGATTCATATCTAACAACGCATCCATAAAACTAGTTCAATATCGGAACAACTTATCACTTGGACATTGCACATTGGTTACCATTGCAAATCCAACTCATAGATATTTGGAAGTGAATCACTAGATAGAGAATTGATAAAGATCTATGTTTCGTGCATGCAGGGAGGGAATATATTATATAATAATTGTCACATATACTTTTGGCATTATTTTCTCTTTAAAAAAATATGAAAGCATTGTAAGCGTATTAAATAATTAAACATTTTAAAAGACATTTGCATAGTAAATAAATAAATAACATCCATTGTTACTTTATTTGACTGGATATTAATTAGTGAGGTAAACATATGAAAGGGAATGTAAACTAAAAATATCTTAATTGTAAATCATGTTTTAATTATATTTTTGGATTAACAAACATTGTAAAAGTTTCACTTTAATTGTTTTCATTATGTGTTTAAAACCAGGAGATTTACTTCTCTTTGAGAGGTCAAGACAACTTATTATGAATCCATTAATAACAATGATCATACTTAGTATAAATCCTTACCAAATCATTACTATCCAAACAAGTATTCCAGTCCATCTAAAACATTCCCTTTAAAATCCAAGAAGATATGTGTTGGAACAATACAATACATCTCGCTAATAAAAAAATGAGGCACTAAGGAAAATGGAGCTTTGGTATGCTCACCTCCAAGACACAACTTAATAAATAGAAGTACAAAGGTTTTAATAAAACATGGGAAGAAATATATAAAATATTTCAAACCTCTATGTATTTCAGATGATCAAGCAGAAATAGTGCAACCAAGAGATTTGATCCTTCTTGTTAGTCCTTAAAGTTGCACTTGACTACTAAAGGGAAATCTAGGGCACCTCAGTTATTGCAATGTTTTATGATTATAAGTATGTTTTTGGTTTTGAAATTGGTTTGAGGGTTAAGCATTAGGTAAAAATAACAATATCAATCTTAGATCACAAGAACAAGTTCCTATCACACTTGCTTAGTAAATGGTAGTCAATCTGATGAATTAGATAACATATTATAACATAAAATACATATATATGTAAGTTTCAATTCTATTCACTCACATAGGAAATTATTGATCCTAAATAGCATTTGAGAACAAGAAACATGTACTTAAACACAAATCAGCTAATGAACAAGCAATCAACAAAATCTTTATTGGCTTTAATCATAAAAAGATATATATCAAATTCTTCGCAGAAGATAAATATGCATTCAAGTAAGAAAAGAAAGAATAAAAGATAAGAAGAGAAGTCTAGCCATCACATAGCCTTTTCCATTTAGTGGAAAATGAAATAAGTCCTATCCTTTACAATGAGAAACAAAGTTTTCCAAAATACCACCACTCCAACCCCTCCAAATTCATCTTTATTTCATGTTTATATAGAAATATGATTATTAACCACATTACAATCTTCTAGGTAGTGAAATCTATCCATAATATCCAGAAATCAAGGRAGAAAATTCGAATTGGTGATCATCTTCATGAAATTTGGCAACTAAAACTCTAAATCTGGGACAAATCTATGTCAAATATACTACTACAGCTAGGGTACTGAAAATAGGGGTCAAAACCTATCCWCTATACTTCAAAAATGCATAAGAGTCCTATCTATTCATAGATGTGATGCAACAAATCCTCAAAGTATCCAAATATTTGATTTCAAGATCCCTAAAAAATAGGAGATGAGATTGATCAAGCATTTTTGCAAGAAATAGACGTGCGAAATTCTAAAAAATAGGTCTCAAAGACCTCTTTGGATCTCTCAAAATGTGATAATTGTGTAAAAACTGAGAGAGGGTTTTTTTAAATCAACCCGTTCTTGAAAAAAACCTCTTCCATTTTTTTAAAAAATCGTCTCCAGTTTCTTGGAGAACGTGACCAAAGTTAGTGTCTAAAACAGGAAACTCATTTTGGAAAAATCCTACAAAATAGGCCTTAAAGATCTATTTGAATATCTCAAACCGTGATAGATGTTGTAAACATAGAGAGGTTTTTTTAAACCAATCTGTTCTTGACAAAAACCTCTTTCAGTTTTTTAAAATTCACCTCTGTATGTTGGGAAAGCATGATCAAAGACAATGACTAAAACATAGTGCTTCAAATTCTGCACTACTAACTTCTAATTTTGTTTCCTAATATCTACAATGATGGCTTCATACTCTTCAGGTGTCAGCGTCTCTATGGTTCTTTTTGCAATATCCTGTGGAATTTCCTCTAGTGCAAGTCTATTTAGATTAATATATAACTTAGGCTTTCTTGCTCTAAATCCATACCTATGTCCTTTTGAAGATGAACCTCTGTGAATTTCCTTTTTTGCATAATTTTTTGAAATTTGTATTTCTTATATGTCTAGTAGCTCATATATTTGTGGGATATAGATAAGCTCTTTCTCTATCTCAGCTATAGGCTTTATTGATTTTCATTAGAAATTGTTTCTTTGTTCTCTTTATTTTCTATGGTGTCTTCTCATTTGTATCATCATCAAGAACAATTATATTGTCCTTTTCCAGAGAAGTCTTGAATAAGGATTTAGAATTTAGCCTTAGTTTATTGTTTTCCTTAGTTTTAGGCCTGATTTTGAAATCTACAACTTGTTTTCCCTTATCAAGCTTACTATGTTTTTATTAGTGATCTTCCCTACAGGTTCATCATGATATTATTGTTCAGGTTCCAGTTTGAATTCCTTCAGCTGCTCTGTTGTGTGTTTTTCCATCTTTCTAGTGTAAATTCTGTCAAAACCTTTAACTTCATGCTTCAAAATGGGGGAATCAATTTCTTGATTATTTTGATTTCTTGCTACAACTGATATTTCCTTTTACAAGACCTAGTCCTTTTAGATATAGGGGAATCTTCTTGTGACTTTACAAAATCTTTGGGATCTCTTTTTCCTGTTATGGGTTTCTTTTATGGAGTGGCCCTTTGTTTTGATCCACTTTCTTCAAGACTTAATGAACTAAATAACCAGTTTCAGGACATTTGAAGCTCTCTTAACACATACACAACCCGATTTTTTATGAGTCCTTGATGAAACAAACTCTTACCAACAGTTGTAGGATGAGTTTGTACCCTTTTGAACATTTTTGTTAAGCTTTTCAGTAAATAAAAAGGAAAAAACAAAGGGATATTTCCATTTAAGTGAATTAACAATCTTATATAATAACAATGAACAATAGAGAACCTCACTTCACAAGTAATGCACCTTCGAATTATTTCCAGAAAAATTTTCCATTCCTCTTTTAGCCATTTATGTGGAATGTCCTGGTTCCAATTAGGTTTTTGATGTTGTGGAACCATAAAATGATTGACAAGATCAACAGGAAGCATTTCCTTTTTCCACCACCTTTCTCAATACACGGATAGTATACATGCAACTCTACTTGAATGTTTTGACACGTGTATCAACACATTACTTACCACTATCTCAAATCCATCGAAATTATGTGCGAAAATCATGGATATATATTCTTGGTATCCCTGGAATGTACAACAAAACTTGAACCACCATGCATTTTTAAACTTTTGCATGATCACAGGGCATGCTTGATACATGTGGATATTGGTGGCCACCCACCTGTTCCAAATTATGACTGGTTCATCTTGACAATTTTTTAGTTCAGCACGTTTCTTTGTAATGGGGACATTTCTTTGTAATTGGGGGTTCTACACTTACGTGGTTGTCCTGAATCCCTAAACAAAATCCAGGTGGATATTGGTGGTCGCCCACGTATTCCAATTGGCTTATTTTGGAAGTTTTCATGTCAATACATCTTTTTGTACTTCCAGGGTTGTTTTGGGGCTCTAAACAATGTTTTCTTGGCTTGCCACAATAAAACTGTAGATAGAGTCAAAGTTTGATGACATAATGCGCAGTTCTCGAAAATGTATTTCCAATGGGATATCACACGCCTAAAACAGTTATCGTATGAAAAAGCTACAACCCCAGGAAGTTAATGTACTAACTTACCACAACGGGGTCCACATGGATTTTGGTGTTTCATCTCCTAGGCTTAGGTTTTTGGATGTCTAGGGTTTTGTAATTCATGTTTATCATAAAAATGCCTTCAAAGCCTCATTTTAATCATCTTCTGGCCAATGAGCGTAGCCGTCACATCTCTTCTCAGAGATAAAGTTGCTGCCATTCTAGTGAGTCTTGCACTCTGTATTTTACAGTCTCTGTATATTTCTTTCATTGATAGAAATCGTGTATTGTTGTATTTCTTTGTTTCTGACAACTTTTATGTTTATTTCATTATAATATCTTTGCTTTCATTTCATTCCAAAAATAATTCGGATCAGTGGTATCATAGTAGGCTGCTCTTGATCATTTTTCAGTGCATGTCCCCGACGAGGTCTGAGTATAGCAAGTTGGGTCTCGAGCTTGTATCTCTTGAGGAAAATTGCTCTCGCATGCCCAATAAACCCTCTATGGTGGAAAAAAAAAAGAAAAACGACAGAGCATAAGATTCTATTAATATGTTTCTTGAGATAGCTCTCGCACGATAGAGGGATGAAATGATGGAGAACTTTTTCCTCATCCTTCAATGCCCGTCGATAGAAAAAATCACATCTTCATCAAGCGACCACTTTGGAGGAACCTCACCCTTCAAGGTACAAGTTAATTTTGATATTCACATATTTGAATTTTAGATAGATGCAGATGCCGTAGAAAAATAGTTGAATATGCTAGAAGGTTATTTCTATGTTCACAATTTTTCCGACAGAGAAAAGATCACCTTCGAACTCCTCAAGGCTCTTCCCCGTGTCAAACATTGGTGGGAAACTTACTCGGATAAAAGTTCCACAAAGGAATCTGGAATATATAGGGTTGAGCCCACTTGGGATTTTTTTGTGGATGTGGTCAAGGAACAATACTACCCTGTTGATAACTATGAAGACCAGTACATGAGATGGACCACACTGTAGCAAGAGAAGAGCCAAACAATGTCGGAGTTCACAAATACTTTCCATAACTTGAGCACCAAGCTAGGTATCAAATACTCTGAGTGACATCTGGTTCTGAAATACTGTGGGCCTGTGCATAGATACATCCAAACCAAAATGGATTTCCTAAACATCTCATCATTGGGAGTTTCTTATCGATACAACGTCAAAATAGAGCAGAAATTTAGGCACTAGAACAAATGGGAGTTCAGGTCTACAAATCCGTAACAACCAAAGCATGGTAAAGACCGACCTAACCAACAAGCTCCTGACAACCAGTCTAAGACACGGTAAAAGAAGGGTAAATGAAAGATGAAGAATGTGGAAACGCCATGATGTTTATGAGTCTCGACCCCGTAGTGTCATTATTACTCTCAAAGGTCATATCTATAGGATACCAGAGGTAGTTTCAACTATTGTTCCACCAAAACATTGCCGCAAGGTAATCTCTCATACTACAAAATTCATCCTCTTCACAGTATGTTCAAAGGATACACAGAAGGCCACTACAACCACTGCAACCTCAACACCTTCTATTCAGTAGAACCAGATTGCAGAAGAAAAAGAAGATATTGTTTCTTCACAAGCAATGGTGCCTACACAATGCTGTATCAAGCCTAGAGACAACAGTTTGGTGGAACATATTCAACCCTTCTAGCAACAGGTTCGTGACAACTTTCCATAGACCAAGCAACGCAACTTCTCCTACAAGGCACGCAGCTCACCAAGATTCAAATTCAGAAAATGCTTCCCCCTCTTTCCCAGCAACTCAACGCAATGGATACCATTGATTTCTAAGGGGGGAGGATTGATCCAGGTGGATATTGGTGGCCACCCACCCATTCTAAATTTCAACTGGTTCATCTTGACAGTTTTGAGTTCAACACTTTTCTTTGTAATGGACACATTTCTTTGTAATTGTGGGTTTTGCACTTACGGGGCTATCCTAAATCCCTACACAACATCTAAGTGTATATTGGTGGCTGCCCACCTATTCCAACTAGCTTATTTTGGATTTTTTCATGTCAGTACATCTTTATGTACTTCGAGGGTCATTTTGGGGATCTAAACAATGTTTTATTAGCTTTCCACATTCAAACTATAGACTAAGTCATTGTTTGATGGCATAATGCATATTTCTTAAAAATACCTTTCCAACGAGCTATCACAAGCCTAAAATGGAGATTGTATGCAAAATTCACGACCCCAAAAAGTTAATGTACTAACTTACCCCAACAAGGCCCACATGACTTTTGGCACTTCATCTCCTAGGGTTAGGTTTTTGGATGTCTAGGGTTTGGGCATTCATGTTTATCATAAAAACGCCTTCAAAGCCTCATTGTAATCAGCTTCTGGTGAATGAGCATAGTCGTCACATCTATTCTCAGAGATAAAGTTGCCACGAGTCTAGCAAGTCTTGCAGTTTGTATTTTACAATCTCTCTATATTTTTTTCATTAATAGAAATCATGTATTGTTGTATTTCTCAGTTTTTGGTAATTTTTATGTGTATTTCATTCTCTGCTTTCATTTCATTCTGAAAATAATCCGGATCGATGCTTCAAGCAATTCTACTCCTTTTAGTTCTAATCGACTGATATGTCCACCTTTTTCGTGAGCCATTGTACTCGTTAACCTGCAGGTGCTAGGGTTTCAAATTGATGGGCGTTCTGGAGTTTCCTGGACAATCAAACGATATAAATAAGCCTCTTTTATCTACAAAACACTTGTTAGGTCACGATGTAGATATTAACACAATTCTAAATCATCACTATTCGTGTTTTAAAACATGGCCCAAAAACCTCAATTTGATGTAAACATTGGCAGGTACAAACTCGATCCTCCTAAATCATCATCCTGATTCTCATTTTGATGAAATTATAATGTTTTAGCATTGTTGGATCTCAAACATAATCTCATAACCACTCACATGATTTTTCAAGATTGATCACATTCAAATCAAACATGATTTCAGGTGCTACAAGAATAACGGTATTCTTGTAACACCTTTCTTTTATTTCAAATTTTCAAAACTAATAGAAATTGGCTCCATATCGGATGGGAGATACTCAAATTATCTAAATTCAAACATTATCTCACTAATACATGACAAAAAATGCTCAAGAAAACATAAAAAACACACCATAAGGTATAAAGGAAATGAGTGAAAGGGGAAAGTTAGACAAACAAAGCATGGTAGACTTCAATAATTAATTAAAGCAATATACACAACTAACATCCATTAAACTCTGCCTCGAATGCTCAAAGAACCAAAACAAATACCTATATCACTTCAAAGCCAATAAATGTACTAACTTGCTTACATAGTCAATCTATACAGCCTGAGTGGGCCTAATGGTTAAGAACATGTGTTTCCTCTTAAAAGGTCATAGGTTCAAATCAAGACGGGGGTAGGGTATGTATACCTTCGTAGACTTTACCAGTCAAATCGTTGAGCCGTAACCTTAAAAATAGATTATTATTATTATAAGCATAATGCCACACAATTAGTACCTCTCAAAATAAATAGAACTTTCCAATCAAAATAAAATTATATATAACTTGAGTATGAATAATTAAATAGAACTTTCCAATCAAAATAAAATTATAATAAAGACTTCCAAAGTTGGGGTATTATGTTGCTCCCATGATTTTCGATAATAATAATTATGGATCATTCTTTCAAACTCGTTACAATAAAGAACGCAGGCCCTCTGCAATTGTTTGAAATGATCAGGTTATTATCAAAACCATGATAATATTTTCAACAGCTATTATTAAAACTATGACAATATTTTCAACAGCTATAATCCAGGATGCTTATTGTAAAATATAAACTAAGTGCCTTAATGCCTTGGCAGAATCTATATGTAATAATCAAGAGAGCCCATCTCTAGGAATAAATCCGACTGCCTTGAACAAAAGTGACACTCTGATCTACCTGCACTGCGACTGTTGCAGATACTTGGGTATCCGCCTCGATCACCACTCTGTTGTGAGAGACATTTCTGAGGGCATGCCTGGGAAATGAAGCTTCAGATGTATAGAAAGAGTACTGAACATGCTGAATACAGTTCGGGAAGAGCAGAAAGGGATTAAAATCAACGGCCCATGTGGTTCCGTTGCCCTGGACTGTGCCTCGAGCCACGGTTGATTTAAGCGCCATCCCAAGCACATTGTTCCTGTCAACAACGATCTGATCAACCGTTTCAAATTSCCCCTCCAACTGAACAATGTCCACGCCCTTCCAAGAGCCACTAAACATATTATCTACAATGTTGACACCCGATATCATTTTTCTTTGCGATGATTTCAGGACTATGTTGGCGTCGCCGAGAAAGAAACTATCGGCAATATCAAGCTGCACTGGATCCTCTGCAACAATGGCAGTAAAGTCCAAATAACAACCGATGATCCTCGTCTGAGTGAATCCACCGAGCTGTAGTTTGATTCCAACWCCTCCGAAGCCCGTKGCCTTGTTATAACAGTGGACTCCCGTGAATATATTGGCCTCCCCGGTCACCGCAATTCCCACAGCAGCCGAAAAGATAACGACATCCGTTACAGCGTTGTCGTTGCTCRTGAGACTTATGGCCACGCCGCTGAAGTCCTTCTCGTAGGGGCTTCCGCCCGAGGTAATGCGTTGCCCAAGGAAGGAATTCCGGATGTATGTCTCGTGTCCGCCCTGAACCATGATGCCAAAGGACATGAAATGCGAGATATAGCAATTATCGATATTGGTTCTCAGAGAATTGATGACTAGAATCCCCCCGCCTCGAAAATTTGCATCGAGCATCAAATCCCGCAGAGTAATGTATTCATATGAGGCGATACGATGGAAACTGGACTTCATGGCGGTCACGAGCTCGTGGCGGTGGAGGCTTGTACTGAGCTTCGCATCGGTCGAGGACCATAGCTCGATCAAGTAACGATGCCTTGGGAAATCTGTAGAAGCCCGCAGGGTGCCCCCGTGAATCTGTACGCATGGACCCAATTAGTATTTCGTGTCGTGATGCCTGCAATGTACTCAACAATAACACACAGATTTCATTTCATTTCATTACCAAAACATTGCCGCCTCCGCTTGCAGGCAGCTGCAGAGGTTCACTGATGAGATAATTTCCTCCTTCGAGATGAATCGCTACGCCTCCGAGGTCTTGTACACCGGACATAGTCTGCGCTCTCGTGGCTACATTGAAGGCCTCGTTGATTGCGTCCAAGAGGGCCTTCGTGCTGTCCGTGGTTCCAGTCGGATCGGCGCCATAGTCTGTAACATAGAATAAGCGGCCATTCGACGGGACCTGCGCGCTACCAACAAACAAAAGGCTCAAGAAAGACTCATCTCATTGCAAAAATTGAAAAAAATAAAAAACGTGCTCTCTCCATTAATTACCGTGGCGTTGTCAATCCTGGGCGCTGCAGCTAGCAACCAAGCCTGCTTCCAGCAAGCAGCCGAAACTCTCTCTGCTTCGGCCCGATTGAGATACGTCGGAGCATTGACAACCCCGGAATCCCGACTCTCCACGCTGGATTTCGAGAGGGATTTCAAGCGAGCACCAGTCTTGCATGATCTCAAAATCCTGTGACCATCCACATTGGATAAACTCCCAAGAAACGCAATCACAGAGAAGATGGAAAGAATCCCGAGGGCTCCCATATCTCCTTTCACAGGCTGAGACTTGCCTTCCTAATCGTGGCTGCTATTTCCTTCTTAAGCTTGCCTCTTGTCATTGCAAGTTATATAGACTCTGGCTCTGTTGGGTAAGTCCATTGGCACATGCCGCGACTTTCTCGGAGAGACATTTGAATGTTCATACAAAGCATTGGACCCCTCTCCAATTTGCACGTGGTCACACTCACGTGTACTTTTGTTTTTTCGAAGTTGTACGATTCATTGACTGTACTTTTGTTTTTTCGAAGTTTCACCTACTTTTTAGCAAATGCATTTGTTTTTATCGATCAT
>JASDQU010109328.1:72592-86980 GCA_032191745.1 Picea mariana
TCCACATTTAGAAATTTTGTTTACAACAAAGTTCAAGGATCACTAGGTGATTTTATTTCCTCTGCTCCTAAAAAGTACGTGATTGTTGAAATATTTTAATAGAATGGAAGGAAGAACCGGTTTAATTAGGATGTAGGTTTTCGCTTTACCTGGAAAGGATCGAGTAGAGGATAGTCTACTCAATCTGAGTTGTTTATCAACGAAGTACTTATCCAATATGGGTCGTTTGGACACTTATCACCATTCTACTCCACCTGCTAGATGAAGCAATGATCTTGTCAAACAAATATCACATGGTTTGGTGTCCATCCTTCATGGTGATCTTTACACGCTTGCTCATTTTTTCATGTAACAATTGTTGCATGTCAAGTTTTGTTTGTGTATTTGATATGTTGTTTTTCTGTAAGCTAGGATGAGGTGATAATCACAGAGTAATAGACATGAATCAATTTCTATCCACCGAAAAATATGAGGGTTAATCGATTTTTTCGGATGTTTCCTTGTGAATGGTGGACAATGAAGTGATGGAGGCCTAAAGGGACCAAACGATGTATAAACCCCCTAGAACTACCAATCTCACAATATCGCTATTTAAAAAGGTTAAATGTAATATTTTGATTTCAGTTCCTTTCTTCCTCTTTATATTTTGAGAGGTGAAAATTTTTAGTGAAGTATGGGTAAGCAAGCAAACGATAGGAGGTTGAAATTAGCTAAATAATTAGTAGTTGGAAGAAATTTTTCTAGAGAACAACACTCTGAATCTAGTAATCGCAATATTTTTTATTGTTTCTTTTGTTTGAAACCCAAGCAACTCATGGATTTTTTGTCACAAACCTGCCTAGTTTTTAGTCAATATCATAGTAGAAATAGAAGAACACCCTAGCTAAGGAATTGAATTTGCAATCATGGTAGGGGGGATTCTAGTTTCAGAGTAGAAGTCCATGGTAAGAATTCATTCCAACGCTAATATAATCAGTTTTATGAAATAACTAATCCAAGTGGATATCGGTGGCCACCCACCTATTTCACTGGCTTGAAAAACAGTTTTCCACCTTGGCAGTTTTTCAACATTTTTTTGGGTTCGAAACTTCTGAGGTCGTTTTGAGGCCCTAAATGACATTTTTTGGGGATTTGGGGCCCATGTGATTCCGAAAGGAATTGACTTGTTCTAGTTGAAAATTATTCTTCTCGGTTAGACCTTTCCAATGGGCTATCGTGCGCCTAAAACAGAGATCATATGCAAAAGTTACGACCCCGGGAAGTTGATGTACAAACTAACCCAAAGGGGGCCCACATGACTTTTGGTGCTTCATCTCCTAGGGTTAGATTTTTGGATGTCTATATCTTTTGGCATTCTTGTTTATTGTAAAAAGGCCTTCAGAGCCTCATTGTAACCATCTTCTTGTGAATGAGCGTAGTCGTCACATCTCTTCTCAGAGATAAGCCGCCACCATTATAGCAAGCTTGTTTTTTGCTGCATTTTACAGTTTCAGTTTATTTCCTTATTGAATAACCATTTTTACTGTATCTCTGTTATTTTGTGTTAAGCATCTTTGAATAATTTGTATTCATTTCGTTCTGCTCATAAAATTTGGATCAGTGGTATCAGAGCGGTCTGCTCCTTGTCGTCTTAATGCATGTCCCCAATGAGGTTAGGGTACAAAGAATTGGGTCTCAAGCTTGTTTCTCTTGAGGACAAAATCTCTCGCATGCCCAAACGACCTCTCATGGAAGGAGAAAATAAAGATGATGGGACAGGAGATCCTTTCAAAATGATGTTTGAGTAAGTCTTAAGCAAAAGAGGAATGAGGTGATGGATAGTTTCATGCAAATCCTTCGGCGACTACCAACAGGTGACGCATCTTCCTCGAGCAGAGGCGTTGCCCCCTTAAAGGTACAAATAAACTTTGATATTCCTATATTTGAAGGTCAGATAGACACCGATGTTGTAGTCAAGTGGTTGAATCTACTAGAAGGGTATTTTTCTATCCATAACTTTTTGAATAGAGAAAAGATTACTTTTGTGCTCCTCAAAGTTGTTCCCCATGTCAAATATTGGTGGAAACTTTTTGTGAGAAAAATGAAACAAAGGAACCCTCATTATTTACAGTCACGGCCACCTGGGAATCCTTCAGGGATGCTATTAAGGAACAATACTACCCTGTCGGAAGTTGAGACGACTTGTATACCAAATGGACCACACTGCGCCAAGAAAGAGACCAAGCAGTGCTAGAGTTCACAAATATATTCGATACCTTGTGCACCAAGTTGGGTATCCAGCCATGTATTAGTGGAAGGCTATTGAATATCCTTACAATAATTTTATAAGGTTATTAGGTAAATGTAAAAAGTAAACATGTTAACAGATGCCTTCATAAATGCAAGGAAGTTATGAACAATAAATCAGATTCATTGATTTCGGAGGATGACTAAGAATATGCCATCTATGTACAGCCATCAGATTAGGACTTAAGGTTAAAAGATTATTAATTGGGCCCATTGCCAATAAGTGTATGCCTATAACTGTTGGACTAAGCTCCTAACTTTTGGGTTTTGTGGCAGGAATTGACTTTTGGGTTTTGTGGCAGGAATTGGCAGATGTAAATTTGGACAAAATTTCTATTTTCTGTTGTTTAAATTGTCTTTCTGAATGCATAAATGGATTCAGCCTACTGAAAAAAAAAACCAGGGACACTTGGATTATACAAATTTAGATTTAGCCACTTAAATCTGCAGATCCAACCATTCATCACCATATTTCGGGCAAAATCAAATGGAAAAAGTGACCAGAAAACCTCAAAAAGGTAGAAGATTTAGAGTACTCTCTTCAAAATTTTAAATAGTTTAGGTTTGATATTATCCAGGTTTAGATTTATGTGCCCTAAAATATGAGTTTAAGGGTTTTGTTTCATTTTAAAATGATTTGGATTTTTGGAAACTTTTAGAGATTATCAATTTTTTTTTTTAAATAGTTTAAATAGGAAAAACGAAAATGATTGAAGGTTCTTTTATTTTATTATAATTTTTAGGTTGTTAATAATTATATCATTTTAATAAGATATGTTTAATTAAAAAAAAAATGTTTCTTATTATTTATTAAAAAAAATAAAAAATATAACATTATTTTAGTATTATCAATTTTTACAACAATGTAAAATTATTTTCATATTTTAAAATGTCTTCTAACTAATAATTTAGTCATCACATTCTATCACATATGGACAAATTATATTTTCCATTATATTTGATATTCAAATTGACAGATGATGAATAATTTGGATCTATTCAGAAGGACGACTCTCGTCTGATTTCAACGTTGTTGGCTCTCCTCCACAAACTTTCATATCGTGTTAATATATCGTTGCTATTTTAATGGTTAAATTTCAATTTTCCATTCAGCTCCTGTTTTATATTTTAATACTTACGGAATACGATAGAAGTAGACTTTGTCCAAAGGCAGGATTGAAGTAACGAACAGTAAGATAATGTGAACTGTTGTCTTAAGAATATGATTATATGTATGAAAATAATTTTGTTTTTTATTTAATTAATGAAATTTTAATTTTCTATTGTTTAAAATGTATTTTTAATATATAAATAAACTGAGTATGTTGAAAATTAGTGAGATATTTTGTTTATATAATCTTAACCATTCAAAAGTAAACAAAACATATTAATTGAAAACTATCAAAATATAAAACCCTAAACTATCACATAAAAATATGAACTTAATTATTTTGAAAAACACTATCACATCAACTTACAACTTACTTGTACCAACCCACTTCGGAATGCTTTGACTTTTTGATATAATTTTGTAGAATGACTTTGTATTGTGATTTTAGATATTTATATGGGAGAAAGATAATTTTAGAGGTTATGTTTATTTCTAAATTAACATTTATTTTAAATTTTTTTCCTTAATCATAAGAATTTTACAACAAATTTAGTCATGAAGAAATGTTTAATATGATAATATATATGCTCAAAATTTTTTTTTGTGAGTATAAGTTAATTTTATAGAAAAATGTATTTTCTTTCTTAATTATATAAAAATTTTACAAAAATTTTAATCATGAATAAATGTTTAATATGATATTAGATTGGTGCCTACATAATGAAAAGACGTATTTTGAAATTTTGTTCTTTAAATTGATCCATATCATAAAAATATTTAAATTTCATCTATTTATGCTAAGATAAGTTAATTATATAGTAGGTGCATTTTATTTCTCAATCATAAATATGATAATAATTCTACATAAATTTCACTTATGAGTAGAGTTCAACTCTAACTTTAAATCCATGAATGGTGTAAATATGATAATAATTCTACATAAATTTCACTTCTGAGTAGAGTTCAACTCTAACTTTAGATCCATGAACGGTGTAACAATGATTTAAGATATTTTGTCATTTCCTAAATCCATGCATATCATAAAAAATTAAAGTTTCACCTACTTTTGTAGCAAATGTATTTGTTTTTATCAATCATAAAAATGATAAGAATTCTACATAAATTTCACTTATAAGTATAGTTTTATTGGGATTTTAGAATATTGAGTGGTGGAACAATGCCTTTAGAGGTTTTGTCCATTTCTAAATGAACCCATATAATCAAAAAATCAAGTTCCATCTATTTGAGGAGAAGTTGATTTTGTAGCATATGCATTTTCTTTTTCAACCGTAGATATGATCATTTGGAATGGTGAAACAACATTTTTAAAGGTTTTTTCCATTTTTTAAATAGACCCATATCATCGAAAAATCAAGTTTTACTTACTTATGTGAGGAGAAGTTTTAATTTTGTAGCACCTGCATTTTCTTTCTCAATCATAAATATGATAATAATTCTACACAAATTTCACTCACTAGTAGAATTCCACTATGATTTTAGATTCATTAATGTTAAAATAACATTTGTAAAGGTTTTCTCCTTTTCTAAATAGACCCATATCATCAAAAAATCAAATTTTACCCATTTCTTTGAGGAGAAGTTAATTTTGTAGCAAATGCATTTTCTTTCTCAATCATAAATATAATAAGAATTTTACAAAAATTCTAATCATGAGTAGAGTTCTATTATGATTTTATATTACTGAATGGAAGAACAATGTTTTTATATATTTTGTCCAATTCTAAATGGACGCATATCATCAAAAATCCAATTATAGCTTTGAATCAATTAGGAACATAAAATGATCAATGAAAATTTAAAAAAAACTCTAACTTTCTATATAATTTGATTCCAAGTATAAAAAAATTATTACAAAATTAGACAACTCCCTCCTTCTACCAAATTACCAACAAAATACCAATTTACCTTGTTCATATCCACATTTAGAAATTTTGTTTACAACAAAGTTCAAGGATCACTAGGTGATCTTATTTCCTCTTCTCCTAAAAAGTACATGATTGTTGAAATATTTTAATAGAATAGAAGGAAGAACCGGTTTAATTAGGATGTAGGTTTTTGTTTTACCTGGAAAGGATCGAGTAGAGGATGGTCTACTCAATCTGAGTTGTTTATCAACGAAGTACTTATCCAATATGGGTCGTCTGGACACTTATCACCATTCTACTCCACCTGTTAGATGAATCAATGATCTTGTCAAACAAACATCACATGGTTTCGTGTCCATCCTTCATGGTGATATTTATGCGCTTGCTCATTTTTTCATGTAACAATTGTTGCATGTCAAGTTTTGTTTGTGTATTTGATATGTTGTTTTTCTGTAAGCTAGGACGAGGTGATAATCATAGAGTAATAGACATGAATCAATTTCTATCCACCGAAAAATATGAGGGTTAATCGATTTTTTCAGATGTTTCCTTGTGAACCAAACGATGTATAAACCCCCTAGAACTACCAATCCCACAATATCGCTATTTAAAAAGGTTAAATGTAATATTTTGATTTTAGTTCCTTTCTTCCTCTTTATATTTTGAGAGGTGAAAATTTTTAGTGTAGTATGGGTAAGTGAGCAAATGATAGGAGGTTGAAATTAGCTAAATAATTAGTAGTTGGAAGAAATTTTTCTACAGAACAACACTCTGAATCTAGTAATCACAATATTTTTTATTGTTTCTTTCATTTGAAACCCAAGCAATACATGGATATTTTGTTAGAAACCTACCTAGTTTTTCGTCAACATCATAGTAGAAAGAGAAGAACACCCTGGCCAAGGAATTGTATTTGCAATCATGGTAGGGGGGATTCTAGTTTCAGAGTAGAAGTCCATGGTAAGAATTCATTCCAGCGCCAATATAATCAGTTTTATGAAATAACTAATCCAGGTGGATATCGGTGGCCACCCACCTATTCCACTAGCTCGAAAAACAGTTTTCCACCTTGGCAGTTTTTTGACATTTTTTCGGGTTCCAAACTTCTGAGGTCGTTTTGAGGCCCTAAACGACATTTTTTGGGGATTTGGGGCCCATGTGATTGATGAAGTAATTGACTTTTTCCAGTCGAAAATTGTTCTTCTCGGTTAGACCTTTCCAACGGGATATCATGCGCCTAAAACATAGATTGTATGCAAAAGTTACGATCCCAAGAAGTTGATGTACTAACTTACCCAAGCGGGGCCCATGTGACTTTTGGCACTTCATCTCCTAGGGTTAGGTTTTTGGATGTCTATATCTTCTGGCATTCTTTTTTATTGTAAAAAGGCCTTCAGAGCCTCATTGTAACCATCTTCTTGCGAATGAGCGCAGTCGTCACATCTCTTCTCAGAGATAAGCTGCCACCATTCTAGCAAGCTTGTTTTCCGCTACATTTTACAGTTTCAGTTTATTTCCTTATTGAATAGAAAACCATTTTTACTGTATCGTTGTTATTTTGTGTTAAGCATCTTTGAATAATCTGTATTCATTTTGTTATTCTCATAAAATCTGGATCAGTGGTATCAGAGTAGTCTTCTCCTTGTCATCTTAATGCATGTCCCCAACGAGGTCGGGGTACAAAGAATTAGGTCTCGAGCTTGTTTCTCTTGAGGAAAAATCTCTCGCATGCCCAAACAACCTCTCATGGAAGGAGAAAATAAAGATGATGAGATAGGAGATCCTTTCAAAATGTTGCTTGAGGAAGCTCTCATGAAAAAGAGGAACGAGATGATGGATAGTTTCACGTAAATCCTTCGGTGAATACCAATAGGTGACGCATCTTCCTCGAGTGGAGGCGCCACCCGCTTCAAGGTACAAATAAACTTTGATATTCCTATATTTGAAGGTCAGATAGATGCAGATGTTGTAGACAAGTGGTTGAATCTACTAGAAGGGAATTTTTCTATCCATAACTTTTTGAATAGAGAAAAGATTACTTTTGTGCTCCTCAAAGTCGTTCCCTATGTCAAATATTGGTGGTGTTGGCATCAGAAGTCACTCCTGGATTGCAGCAGGAGTAAGCCTGAGGCCCATCAGTTTGAATGTCACGATTTGTTGATAAAGGGTGATGAATGGAAGTAAAATCGAAACAATATCGTTCTATGATGCAGGAGCATCGCCAACTCATCAAGCAAGCTGGCGCGGAAGCGGAAGACAGCTGGATAAGCTAGCACAAAATTTGAAATTACCTTGGAAGTTGTTGTGCAAATATTAAATGAACCATTAAAGACAAAGCGCACTTCTATATTGTAAATGGACCTTGAGCAGATAGCTCTCCTCCTTTAGTAGACAGACGGCATTTAATATAGCTAATGCTGGTAGATAGGATTTTAATTCATAGATTAGACTGTTTTAGAAAAGAGGAGGGAGAATGGATATAGACACCCTCATTGTATCATTGTAACATGATTCAGAAGAAAGAAGAGCATAGGAGAAGCAGAGAATCGTGTAAGACACCCATGTACAAGCATTTGAATTAATCGAAGAGTTCTGATTCAAATTCTTGGTTTGTGTTGTTCTCTGTGTGTTGATGTTGATATGCTCATGAATGTTTGCTTCCTGTCATACATTTGCTTTTTATATGCTGTGTATGTGATTTCATGTATGAATTGAAGTCAGAGAGGGAGGTGGAATTAGTTTCAATTGTTTCTCTATTTGAGCCAGAGAATTCCTGCAAGGAGTGCAGTTGAATTTGTCCGCAAGGAGTGTGTTGACAGAAGGGTTCAAATAGAGATAGATTTTGTTCTCATTTCCTTGAAGGTACAGGTTGGGTTGTTGGAGCCGTGCAAGGAGTGCGTAGGCCAGGTGAAAGAGACTCCGGATTGAGAACTTGAGTGAAGAGTTGAAAGACTGCTGTTGCAGGCATGTGCAGAGTCGAGGGATATTTCGACACTCAGACATGTTGAAGGGTTGCCCCAAGGAGTGCGTGCAGAGAGAGACTTTCTAAGGCTCAAAGTCACAGTAAAGTTCAGGAAGAATAGAGCCTTAAATCCATCGAAGAATTTCACAGAGAAGTCGTTTTTGGAGTGTTCACGCAGGCGCTGCACGTTTGCGTGCAGGGGAGCAAGTCTTCATGGAGGAAGGACTTGATTCATTTCACAAATTTTATCAGGAAGGAACGGACGGTCAGTATTCTCTGAGGAGAATCCGCGAATTACCGTAAGCTGTTGGATCTTGAAAAGCTACAGGGGAGATAAGGCGACGTATTCCCAAAGGGTTCCAAGCTCAGGAGAGGCGGAGCCGTTGATTTGGACCACGAGGGTCGTTGGATCCACGTGCATATCGTGGATCGGAGTTTCGTGAGTTGAAGCTCCAAAGTATTACAACAGGAATTGCGATATCACGATCTGCGATATCTCGACGAGTCCTGAGCTACCCATCGTTGAGGATGCGTGTCAGGAGATCCAAGGAAGTAGGGGTTCAGAGAATCGGGATTTTCGAGAACAGGATACTTAGATAGTTTGGAATCGCGATCCGCGATATCCCGACGGTGATGTAACGGTGCGGGGCCACAAGAAGTTAGTGGAGGACAGGTGGCATAGTATCGGATTTCGGGGAAAGTAAAGTCCCGAAATCATCGACATCAGGATTCGCGATCCCACGAAGTCTGATATCCCGATAGAGGAGATGGGACTGTTGAAAAGTCAACCCCATGAGTGCATCGGAGGTTTGACGCATCGGGGTTCGGAAGTCGGTAAATCGAGTGGTTCGATATCGTGAGTAGAAAAATTGCGATAAGGAAAGTTCCGATAGGAGGAAGTTAGCATTGATTGGTCATCGGTCTCGAGGATTTGAGAGCCCAGTGATTGACCTTTGGACTCGCGAAGTCGCGAGTTCCGATTCCCTGATAAGTAGAGAAGGGGGGATTGCGAGGAGAATATGTGGGTGCAGATTTCCCAACAGGGAAATAGAAGGGCTATTCAAGAGTTCTTCGAGCTGAGGAGAAGAAGATCCTGTGTGAGCGAACGTGCCTGCGAGTGCGCCTACGTCATTCTAACTCAAAAACTAGGCCATGCATGCACAAGCAGATGAGGTCTTGGTTCAATTTCAGGCAGTAAGTTGTAATAAGGATGAGTAGGAGGAAGACTTTTGTGAGGAAAAGTGAAGGGCTGTTGTGGGCTTCGGGCTTCCAACAGCCTGTAGAAGAAAACTTTGAAGATAAGAACTTCTTATATTCAAAGGCAGAAAAACTGAAAGAAAGTAACAAAGCTTATAATAAATCCTTTATTATAACATAATCGCGACGATTCATGTGAATCATTCAATCATGAACCCTTTTAGTTTGAGATAGAAACAAGATGGAAAAGGGTTGCCTTACATTAAAAAAAGAAATTTGATATACAGATACATAGCCAGGAAAACCAGTGCTTCATTAAAACATTAGAGTTGGGAGCTCTGCTCTACCATCCATCTTTACAGAAATACAAAAATTGAGTATATATACTCAGGGAAATTCACTACCTTCACAGCAGGAAGGTAGCTGAGACATTAAAGTCCAAATTAGCATGTGCATTCTCCTCAGTCAAACCTGGATGGAACTCCTTCGGTAGATGCCACCTTAAATTAGCAGTGCTCTTGCAGAGGGGCCGACATACAAGGGTACCAGGGGCTGATTACTCCAGGCCTTTTCCACGCCCTCCATCTATGAGTTGAGCTGAGGTCTCAACCACCTACTCAATATTCATTAACTGCTTCTTCCATGGAGGGTGACCGAGACTAAAAACATAAAGAGAGACCCCGTGTCTTTTGAAATCCTGGTAGATGAAATGGATCCTGGGAACTTTTTCACATTTTGCGTTTTGGGGTTTCGAAATGCAGTGGAAGAGCAACCCTTTTCCTTTGAAGTCTCGGTAGCCGAAATGGCTCCTGGGCACTTTTTCGCATTTCGCGTTTTGGGGTTTCGAAATGCAGTGGAAGAGAGAAACCCTTTTGTCCTTTGAAGTCTCGGTAGCCAAAATGCCAAAATGGATCCTAGGCGCTTTTCGCATTTCGCGTTTCGGGGTTTCAAAATCTAGTGAAAGAGAAACCCTTGTCCTTTGAAGTCCCGGTAGCCGAAATGCCGAAATGGCTCTTGGGCACCTTTTCGCATTTCGCGTTTCGAGGTTTCGAAATGCAGTGTAAGAGAAAGCCTTGTCCTTTGAAGTCCTGGTAGCCAAAATGATGAAATGGCTCATCATTTCGTGACTTTGGCCATAAGAGATGAGCCCATGCATTAGACCTCATGCAACTCTGCGACTCAAGCTTACCCGACGACTGTCGATCTGCTCCATCTATGGATCCTCGCCATTGAAAACAAAATGCCTGCTTGCTTGATTTTAAGCTCAAAATGGACTTGTTCTGTGTGCTGCACTTGGTGCTCGTGACTGCAGCTTTTGAATAAAACAAATTTGATGGTTTTTAAACCCCAGTTCTACACATTTGCACCAAGGGCATGAAATCAGAGAGAAACACCCCCTTGCAAGAATTGGTGCTAACAAGTGGAAACTTTATGTGAGAAAAATTGTAGTGTCCCCAAGGCCGAGCCCCGATGTAAACTATGATTTGAAAGAGATTGTAAATATGTGTTATAGGCTGGTGAGCCAAGTTTTGTATAAGCCAATAGGCTTATGTGTTTGATTAGTCCAGAGAGACTAAGGGTTAAAGGCCAAGGGCCTGGATTTTGTATCTGTATGTATGCAACACATCAATAAAATATAAACACACGCCAGGTGCAGACCGACCACGATGAATGAGTGATGGGGGACTGAGCATCCACAAAGTGGGCAAGGAACTAGGGGCTAGAAGGTGGGAAAGGGGATGAGTGATGAGCCTAGGGGCTTAAGCCTAGGAAATAATATTTTAATATTATTTTAAAAAAAGACATGTGCATTTTTGTTTATCCTAAGTTCCTGGCAAGGGAGGGAACGTGCAAAGGGGATGCACGCTATGGTACACATGCAGTTCCCAGGGTGACAAGTGTCAACCTTGGTGCATGCAAATAAAACAAAGGAAGTAAGCCGTGACGGGGATCTTCCTCCATTCTGACCCGAATCTCTGAGCATAGAACCGGTACGACCTCTGTCAGATACGTTGGTTCATCTCTGAAAGTCGTAAAGCCTGTGTTTGTCCTGAAGAAACTGTGTACACCCTGACCAGAGCTGTGAGTCTTTGTCTGTTTTAGGTAAACCCGGGAGCACATTTCCTAAACCAAAAACCTGTGTTGAACTCGAGTGGAAGAATCCTTGGTTTTTGGGGAAAAGCTGAGCTAGCCTGTGTGTGGAGCCTTTGTTCTGAAATCATGTCGTGAGATCATCCTGTGACTGCTGAACCATTTTGGGAAGCCCTTGTTTGTGTTCCCCATGGGTTGTTATGACCACGCAGTACTGGACTGCGTGAGGCTTGTTGGCCTGTGAGCGACTCCTCCAGGTGAGAGAGTGCGTAGAGGGAGAAGAAAACTCCTGGAAGGAACCCTGTAGCTGCCATAGAGCCCGGAGACTTCCGGTCCAGTCTGTTCCTTTAACCCAAGGCAAGGGAGACTGGCATCCGAAGGACTATCTAGGTGACAGAGAAGGTGCACTCTCCTGGGGTGGAACAGGCATGTGGGGAATGAGGGTCTGTGGGCAGTGAGCGTGGGAGATTCCTGGGAGAGATTTCTTCCTGGTGATTGTGTATGACTAAATTCCCTGTAACCTCAGCCTGAGTCTGGATTCCTTGCCTTGGGGTGGAGCTCAGTCCCAGCTCAGGGGTGACCCACTGTTGAGCTGATGAATAGTGTGGTCTAAGGCTGGGAGGTTCGTGGAAGGCCTGCACTTGGTTGGTGAATTCTACAGCTGTTAAAAGATAAGTATATGAATTATGTTTTATCACATTTGGCATGACTGTGTTGTTTATGTATCATGTTTTTCGCTGTGTAAATGAGTTACTGTTGAATGCTATGGCTTGCTTAATTGTAGCAGTAACTTATATATTTTACTCTGAGAATTAAGTGTGTTTAATTGAGTTAAATGCATGTGGTTATAATTCCTGTACGAATTATGTAAACATTCATGTATAGAATGGTAACTGAGAGGTTTGAAAACCTCGACAGTGAAAATGGTACACTACAAAGTGGTATCAGAGCCAAGGTTTCGACACTGAGCCTAGATGGGCTAGTTGAGTGGTCTTTGGACTGAGGGTGAGGGGAGAAATTGTGTTTGGAGGACCAATTTCAAACGTTGGTTTGTTCCAGTGTGTCAAGTAGTTGCTTGAACGCGCTTACAAGCTTAGGAGGTTTAGCGGTGCAGTGAAACTGCAACCGAGGTGGTCTATGGTCACGAGAAGACAGATCTCTACACCAATGGTGTTAGAACCGTAGGATCTGTTCGGTATGGAAGGCGAAACCTTATAACCATCAAATCTGGAGAATGTGCACAAGGTTTAAAGCCTTTGGATACTGCACAAGAGTTTAAACTCGAGAGGATCGTGAGTCGTAAGATCACTGTGGGATTAATCTTCAACCATCTAAGTTGTCAGAAGTTGCACAGGGTTTAAGTCCTCATGGGTAGAGGAGAAGTCCCGGAGAGGCGTCGAGATATTAGAGTCATCGGGGTTTTGCTAAGGTAGAGAATCGAGACCTTGTGAATCTCGAAATCCTGAGGAGGGATCATAGCCATAGGATCCCAAGGAGGACACGTGTCAGAATCCTAGAGAGAGTTGGAAATCAGAGAATCGGAGTTCTCGAGCACATAGAGATCTCGTCACACGGAATCGCGATCCACGATTTCGCGACAAGATCTGGACCATTCATATTAGGGGACACGTTGCAGAGATCTACCATCGGGGAAGTCCCGACAAGGAGTAAGTCCCTTGGTGTTTGAAGTTCATTGGGAAATCGGGAACCCCGGTGACAAGTGATTCATACACTTTGAAACTCCGAATCCTGAAACCTCGATGAGAGCTTTGAGTACGGTCACGGGGTAGAGGTCACATGGACCTGGGCTTAACCACGAAGGGTTAAAGCAAAAGGCGCATCGGCATATCAGTAATCGGGATATCGGGGATCCCGTGAGCGTATGCGCTTTGACATTGAAACCGCCGAAACCCTGACGGGGTAAGGTGGAGGTCATATAGTATGGTCATGTGGACTAGAGGCTGAGCCAGGAGGGCTAGCCAGTGTAAAATCACATCGGGAATTGGAGGATCGGGGGTTGTGAATGCATGTGCATCGCGACATCACAAATCTCGAAACCCCGATAGGAGGATTGATCATGGTCATGGGCAGTGGTCATATGGTGGAAGTTTAGCCAGGGGGGGCTAGCGCATGAAGAGCTCATTGGGAAATTAGAACCCAAAACCCCGATGGGAAGTTGACTGTAGTCATACAGAGGTTGGTCGTATGGTGAGGGTATAGCCGGAGGGCTAGCACGGACGGAGTCCATTAGAAATCGGGAAACCGGGGATTCCGCTGTCAAGAGTTTTGGCACATTTCGATTCGTGAAACCCCGAACCCCAATAAAGGAAAAGTCCGAGGTCACGAGTCAACGGTCACATGGTGTAGAGCCCATAGCAAGGGCTACCGCGTAAAGGTAGTGCATCGAGAAATCGAAAATCGGGGATTCAACCCACCAGAACATTGCCGGTTTCAAAACCCCGATAGAGGTAACCCCGATAGAAGGAAGGGAGACCTCGAAGAGTTTCTGTGGGAGGAAAATTTTCGATAGGAAATAGGAGAATTTCAAGAAACCCCAGAAATTGCAGAGCTAGACAGAGCTTGGAAAACTTTGTGAAGTTGAAATGTCTTTCGTTCTTATTCGTATTAGTTATAAATGTTGTGGATTATTCATGAAGTTTAATGGCCTGACAACTTTGAATTGGATTGCACAGTGCGTGTTCAGAATACAACAGAGGCCAAAACTCCAGTTAATCAACGTCGAGTATGGAGTGGGGAAGAGTGCAAATTACCCCTGAAATGGAAGACGAACGGGAAGGAAAGAATGTTAACCTAGGAGTCGAAGGATCAAACTCTAATGGGCATGGAAAGGAGAT
>JASDQU010109328.1:93907-104339 GCA_032191745.1 Picea mariana
TTAACAAATATATTGCCTCTACCATCAAAGGTGAGTTTGGACAAGCGAGAAACTATCTCGTTGGGAACATCGGGTAATGAGAAGTTGAAAGCATGTTCCAACACAGTGATTTGGGGAGCCATGGGGGAAATTGAGTACATTTAAAAAATAAAGGTTCCTACAAGGCCAACTTGTCAGTCGGCCCTCCTTCTAGTGCCATTTGTTGACGGGCAAAAATGAACGCTTGCCAACTGGAAGAGTGGATCTGGTCCGAGGTTGTCTAAATAACCCAAGCCATTTGGGATGATCCACCTTGACGGGTTTAGTAGCTCCGTTGGCCAATCTAAGTCCTAGAAAAACGAAACAAAACTACACTAAGGAACTAATATAAAGAAAACAAAAATTAAAGTGAACTAATAAACAAATCTGAACTAAATATATGCAGTCTATTATCTATGCTATATAGAAATAATTCTATAAAATTAAATGTTCGATTATTAAAAGAGTTAGATCCAATTACAAATATACAATATTTACAGAGTACAGATTTAAATGAAAACCTACAAAAATCATTTGTAAACTGTGCTAAGATAGAGAAACTATTGTTTTTTGATTTTTATAATTTTATGAGAAAGAAATAAACTGAAAACTATCTAAGTTAAGCAACTAAGAATCTAAACTATATATATATCTATCTAAACTACTTAAATAATACTAATAAATTAACTATCAAATAACAAATAGCAAACTAACCTGAAGTAAAGCTTCAAGTTTGTCCTGTATGCAATAGTTGATTTAGCGGTTTGGTGAGAGAAAACCCGCACCGGATTCTCCACAAGCTTCTCGTAAACAGGAAACAAATGTGCTCTTTAATTCATTAAATTGAAGTAAGGTAATTGTTGTACTTTAAAATATGAGAAATCAGATATGGACGAGACATAAACCAAATCACATCAACCTACAACGAATTACGATAGCTAAAGTAGTCGATAATTAATTGCAAACTGATATGAAAGAAACTTGAAATAAAAGTTTGATATATTGAAATCTAAAGCTGTTACAAGATATCAACTTTCATCCCAATCTGTATTATAAATCCATAGTCTAGTTCTCCCAACCGTTATGATGATGGGTCCATTACAAAAAATAACAAGTATTTAAAGATCACAGGGTAAAACATCCCTGTGGGAATTATCAAAAACAGTTTACAAAAAATCTGGGGATAATCTCCCAAGTCTTTATTCCTGACTAAAACTAACAACCTATAACAAAACTATCCCACAAAAGTATCTCCTAAACTGCCACAACATATCCCATTGATCATTGAAATTCGTATGCACCTGAAAGTGGACAAAAATAGACAAGTTTAGGTGATATTTTATTTGTAAAACTAACAAAAAATCTAAATTTTAAGACTAGCTAACAATATCAAACAATTTTGTAGCTAGTCTAATTTGAAAACATAATTGTTTTAAATCAATGAAATGCTAACAGAAATATATTCAAATCTTTAATTGCTAATTGAAAACAAAATGAATAATTTAAACCACAACTTGATAGCAAATGAAATCTTGTTTGAATCTATTTCAATTAAAACAGACCCTAAATGAATATCAAGCAAATCTCTGATATTGATGCACTGCATACATAAAAGACCATGCTAATTCAAGCATACAGAATCGTCTCAAAATCAAACCATAAGAAATAAATTGAACCAACTCAGAGCCATCATAATCCAGAAACAACAAAATCGTATCAATCCAAATCATAGTTGTGTCTGATTTTAGCAAATAAATCTCCTGTACAGGTCAGATGAAATCATAATCTAAAATGGAAACAAAACATAATCATTCCTTAAATCTATTCGAACAGAACTAAATGACAACAAACCCAATAGAATACCCTAATTCAAACCGACTCAGAAACAATCAATCGTTTATACTAATCTGAGAATATTAACTAAATCGTATAATCCAAATCATAGCTATATTTTATTTTAGGAAAATGAATCGATGCAAACAAAGATAGTTTATGCTAATTCCAAACGAAATATTTCATGCTAATTCAAAATAGAAAAACAAAATCATTTCTGGTAAATGGAAGCAAACATAATTGTTTTTAATCTATTCAAGCAACAGAACTAATCAGCTATGCTAGTTGAAACCAAATCATACAAAATTGATGTGAAAAAAAAAACCATACCTAGGCTGTAAGAAAAACAACTCGGTCATGATAATTTTGAATTGACAAAGGCCGTTGCTGCTTCGAAATTTATGAAGACAATTGAACCGGTGGTCTTTTGTTTCTTATGACAGACTGCTTGATTTTCTAAGGATTGATCAAGGATTCAAGAGTTTAAGAGGCTGGACGAGTGAGAGGGGTTCTGAGGCACAGGACCAGAGAATTCATAGACGTTTCAGCAAATGCACACAGACCCAATACGTACCTTTCATCCATGGAGAAGATCTGAAACTTGACCTCTAAAACATGAACTAGATCTCTGTAACAACTCGATTTATGAGGAAATTGCCCATGATGAAGGTAAAGGGGATAATTTCGGTTCTGGGTTTTCAAGGGTTTGATCGGATTCAAAACCATTTTCCCAAAATCGCTCACTCAAAAACGTGTCTCTGGGATGCAATTACGGGGTCAGCCTAAGCAGTCTTCTCTGGCAATAATGAAACCAAAACTGACTCTGAACACTATGGGGGTTAAATTCACCCTACAGGAGCCAGGAGAGAACACACAGTGGACAGGGGTTTGGACAGAGTATACAGAGGACCGATGGCTCATTGGCTTCCCCGAAAACCAACAGAGGTAACCCGAGATACGAGGCAGGCAATAATGTCTAAGTGTGCGAGGGTGGTGGAAGGCAACAACCATGCAAAACAGTCATATCCAAATGTACAATCGGCGGTGCATATGGTGATTCAAATTACTATCGCAATGTGTTAAAAGTAATGCCATAGAAACAATTAACGAAAACTATGGTAAGTCGACCAAACATTTGCACAAGCATAGTGTTTGCATGGTTTTAAAATCAAAACAATGTTTCAAATAAAGATTTGACCATAAAACTTACACATTGTATGATACTATTGAATTAAGGGTATAATCACCATATTAATGCATTCTTATGAACTCATTGAATTTGATCCAAAAGCAATAGAACATCAAACCACCATTGAATAAAAAACTCGATCATAATAATATCATCATAGTCTTATAAAAATGAAGTCATATTAACAACAAGAAAATGTCAAATGAGTAAAGGTTTTGGTGTCTTTCCAACTGTGCGATTATAATTAAATTGGAAATGCAATGAACAGATAGACAAGAGTAACCACAATAATCAAGTGACGATTTTAATGCAATTGAGGTGACCTCAAAATCAAAGTTTTCATGCTTGCAGTCATGAAAACGAGGACAATATGCAGGTGTGCAAATGCATCAGATAATCATGTCATATTATCAAAAGATTGCAATGAGAATCAAGGGTTTTAAAACACTTGTGTGGGAAACTTATAAGGATAGGATAAAAATGCGAAATGGCTGCCAACAATGGCGCCGCCCCCTTCAAGGTACAAATAAACTTTGATATTCCTATATTTGAAGGTCAGATAGACGAAGATGTTGTAGACAAGTGGTTGAATCTACTAGAAGGGTATTTTTCTATCCATAACTTTTTGAATAGAGAAAAGATTACTTTTTTGCTTCTCAAAGTCGTTCCCTGTGTCAAATATTGGTGGAAACTTTCTGTGAGCAAAAGGAAACAGAGGAACCCTCATTATTTACAGTCACGACCACCTGGGAATCCTTCAGGGATGCTATTAAGGAACAATACTACCCCGTTGGAAGCTATGACGACTTGTATACCAAATGGACCACACTGTGCTAAGAAAGAGACCAAGCAGTGCCAGAGTTCACAAATATATTCGATACCTTGTGCACCAAGTTGGGTATCACAGATTCAGAGCGACATCTGGTCGCGTTGCTCTGCATAAATACATCCAGACTGAAATGGAATTTATGGAAATCTCATCCTTGGGCGCGGCCTATGATATGCCATCAAAATAGAGCAGAATCTCAAACAAAAGACGCGACAATTTGGGCCTGGGAACCCCTCACAGTAAAATCCAAGAAAGGGTGGCCCCAACCCACAAAACAAAGGATAGAGAAAAGATGGATAGTATGAGGACATCCATTCCAAGCTGCAAGCAAAGAAGGACACCAGAAATACAAAGAAAGATACCGGGAAGTGGTGTGACTTCCATAAGAGCCCTTGGAATAACATTGTTGACTACTGCTCAAAGTAGTCACTGTTGGCTGAAGTGAAAGCCTCTGAATCAGATGCAGGTTCTAAATCTGGGTCAGAACCAGAAAGGGGAAGACGGGTCATTGATGTAGAACCCAGTGCCATCGCTGCTACCACCAAGCTCCATCCTAGTGAACCAGATGATCCATAAGAATAAGAGTGCCTCTTCCATTCACAGATTTGGGTAAAAGGCACCCCGTTGCACTTCATTGTTGATAGCGGTAGCCATAAGAATCACATCTTAGCAGAGGTCATCAAGAAGTTGGCCTTGCTGACAATGCCACACCCACAACCCTACACCATTGGATGGCTCTGCCAAGGAAGAAATATTTGCGTCAACCAACAATGTCGATTATTGTACGACATCAAGCCCTTCAAAGATGAGGTATTGTGTGATGTTTCTCCTCTCAAAGTTTGTAGTGTTCTCTTGGGCCAACCTTATTTATGGAAACATCATGTTGTATATGAGTCTAGGCCTCATAGTGTTATTATTACTTTGAACAGGAAATTGTACAGGATACCCGAGGCAGTCCCTCCTAGTGTTATTTCCTTGATCTTTGCCAAGCAATGCAGGAAGGTCATCTCTCAGACCGGGAAATTTGTCTTCTTCATGATTCACTCTCAGAGTGAGCGAAATATCGTAGCCACATCCAGGGCCTCCACAGCCAATATCTCCACACACAAAAAAGCAAGTGGATAAGGTCATGGAAGAATAATCAAATATATTCTCCTCTCCTCCCGGGGTACCTCTACACTGTCAGGTCAAGCATCCCATCGATCTGATCCCAGGCACACTACTACCCAATGGGCCAGTCTACCATTGCTCTCTGTTAGAAAACAAGGAGATCAAGAGGCAGATCCAAGAACTGCTCCACAAGGGGCACATCCATCCCATCTCATTGCCTTGTGGGAGCCCAATCATGCTGATGCAGAAGAAATATGGGACCTGACGACTCTTCATTGATTATCGGGCCCTGATTAAAATCACAGTCTGAAATTGGTACCCAATTCCCCAAATCAACGACCTCCTTGATCATCTCATGGGGGCCAAATACTTCAGTAAGATTGATCTGAAGTCTGGCTACCACCATGTCCAAATAGAACAGACATATGTATGGAAGACTACCTTCAAGTCAAAAGAAGGCCTTTTTGAATGGTTGGTCATGCCCTTTGGTTTGACAAATGCTCCAACAAATTTTATGAGGATGATGGACAATATTGTATGAGCTTTCACAAATAATTTTGTAGTGGTGTATCTGGATGACATCCTCATCTACAACAAGACTTGGGTGGAACACTTGCAGCATATTCAACAAGTTCTGCACACACTGTGGCAACACAAACTATATGCAAACTTGGAAAAATGCTCCTTCGGCATGGACATGGTCCATTACTTAGGCTACATCATGGATGATCATGGTGTACATGTGGATCGAGCCAAGATCCAGGTCATCCGTGACTAGCCAGCCCCAACCACACTCATTGAACTTCAGAACTTCTTGGGCCTCGCCAATTTATATCATAGGTTCGTGCTGGGATTCTCTCATATCGCATGGGCCCTCAACCAAGTAACCAGGGGTGGTGGTAAGGCAAAATTTTTGTGGGGCCTATCCCAACAACAAGCCTTCGATGACTTGAAGAAGCATTTGTTCTCATCCCCAGTACTTTCATTACCAGACCTGCAACATCCCTTTGAGATAGAGACAGATGCTTCAGACTATGTTGTGGGTGTCGTTCTCACTAAACACAACCACCCCATGGTATATCATAGTGAGACACTATCATATGCTATCCGTAAGTACCCTACTTATGACAAAGAAATGTACTCCATTGTGCAAGCCTATCGCTAGTGGAGAAATTACGTTCTTGGGAAGGAGACAATCATCCACACTAATCACAAGCCACTACAGTTCATGCAGGCCCAAGGAAAATTGCAGAATGATTTCCATCAGAAGTGGTCAATATACTTACAACAGTTCCACCTCAACATCAAGTATAAAATAGGAAGTACCAATCGATCTGTTGACTCCCTCAACTGACCTCGAGCCGCGACACTCAGCACGATGCTCAAATGTTGTCGCCACGAGACCTCCGGATGGCCCCACCTCTATGAGACAGACCTTGAATTCTCCACCACCTACCAAATTTTGGGTGCCAACTCAGTGGTGCTAATTTCCATCTTTAGAACGGGTTGTTGTGTTGTCTAGGCCATCTCTGCATTCCATCAAGCAAGCGTGCAAAGCTGTTTTGGGAAGCTCACTACAGTCAGGTGGCATGACACTTTGGCGTCTAAAAGACAAAACTTTGATGGGATGTCGACAAGTATATCAGGTCCTGCTCCGCCTGGGCTATTACCAAACTGACCACTAAGAAACAGGGCCTGTACACCCCTCTTCCTATTCCTAATAGGTTGTGGGAAACCATCTCAGTGGACTACATGCTGGGCCTCCCATCCACCAAGAGGGGAAATGACTTTGTTTTTGTGGTTGTTGATCGCTTTTCCAAGATGGTGATTCTAGCCACCTACAAGAAGAAAAACACAACAGAAGCCATTGCCAAGCTCTTTTTTGAACGAGTATGGGTACATTTTGGGATCCCACAAACCATTATGTCAGATCGTGACAGTCGGTTCCTCATCTCATTCTGGTCGAGCCTCTGGTCACTGCTGGATACCAAGCTCACCAAATATACTGCCTTCCACCCCCATACAAATGGCCAATGGCCATCGATATCCACTTGGATCAATAACACACAATTGTTATGTGGTTGTGATTTTGCAACCATGAATGTGTGCTCCATATATGGTTGAAATACATGGATAAATACTATGATCTTCTAAAGGGGTGTTCCAAGAATCCAAGAGCAAGAGGTGGCAGAAAGAGTTGAATGGTGTCTAGCTCAAAGGCATGCCTCATGAAAGTGATAATTACGATCGATATATCCAATCATAAATCAATAAATGTGGGTGACAATTAAAAATAATCTAGGTGTGTAAGAGTTATCATGATATAGTCATCCATATTTGTATGAAAAATGTAATTTATTAACATTTGCAAGATGAAGAAGGCATTTGATTGATAAAATTCATAATTTTTCTTACTAATATAATTATGCTATGATAACGAGCAATTTATTGATAACAATCATTGGTAGGAATAACTTTATGATATGAAAGATTATAGTTTAGGAGTCATTTAAGTTAAGTCTGATAAATATGGGCAATGACATATCATTCCATATCATGGTGATGTGGAATTGAATCAATGTTTGTGTGTGTTGTATGATAACATTTACTTTAACAAAAATAGACTAAAGAGACCCAAGTTAGAAAAATCACCATTGCTTTAAATCATCATATTGTATTTTGGATTAATTTTCATTGTAATAACTTGGTATATGTACATGACATGGGTTGGTCCTTACAAAGGTCTTTTTCTCCTTTTGTTTTTTTTTAACTTTTCTTTTTCTCGTTTGTAGAACTAGTTGTGTGTAAATAAAAAATAAATACTATTAATAAATAAAATTTAAAATTAAATATTGTTGAAATGTATATGTCAATAATAAATAATATATTTCAAATATAATTTTCTATATTAATTACATTGTAATATTTTGTAAACATTTTTTCTTTAATACATGAATATTTAGAAAAATCAAATACAAATAAAATAAATAACTCTATCCTTCATAACATAATTAACATATTTTTAATACATACAAACTATATATTTAAAATAACTAGATGCATAAATTACATTGTAACATTTGGAAGAAAAAAAAAAACTTTTAATACATACAAACTATACATCATAATTAGATATATATAATTTTTTATATTTAAAACATTAAAATATAATATTTTATAACAACTAGATGCATAAATTACATTATAACATTCTATGAGAAACCTCTTTTAATACATCATAATTAGATATACATAATTTTTTATATTTAAAACATTAAAATATAATATTTTATAACAACTAGATGCATAAATTACATTATAACATTCTATGAGAAACCTCTTTTAATACATCATAATTAGATATATATAATTTTTTATATTTAAAACATAAAAAAATAATATTTTATAATCAATTTTTTCTTATACATGGTTATTTAAAAAAATTAAATCCAAATAAAACCATATCATTCATGATACGATTAACAACTTTTTAACACATACAAACATGTACATCCAAAATAATGAGATATATAAACTATATTAGTATTTGATATAATAAAACTTTCAATGCATACCAACTATACATCCACAACTAGATGTATGAACTTTTATATTTAACCACAGCTAGATGTATGAACTTTTATATTTAAAAGTCTGAAATAAGAAAACTTTTATATTTCTGCATCAAATTTAAATTAAGACTAGTATTTTGAAAACCCAATAATTAATATTAGGTGTTTGCAGCCAATATTTTGGAGGCCAACTCATCCTTTCAAATCGTACGAACTAAATAAAGGCACACAAGAATATAAAAAAAAACAAGAAACTAAGGCGTACAACTCACTTTTACAAGTCCAACATTCATCCTACAAATGCAATCACCAAGTGTATTATGGTAAAACACAAATCATTCACCAATTGTATTATATCACTTGTATTATTGTAAAACAATTTTAATTCTTCCCACCAACCACTAGTTGTATTATGGTAAAAATACAATCCACCCAACAACTGTACCAGTTGTATTTCAATAAAACAATTGTTTTATTGACTAAGAAGTGAAGCGTTCTTCCTATTTGCTACATAGCTTATACAAAGGCGGATCACCAATTGTATTATACTAGTTGTATTTCAATAATGTATAGTTTTATTGACAAAGAAATCAAGAAATTACAATCTATCCCCATAAAAGAATCTCCATCTTTGAGTGTATTTGGAGGATATTATGTCAACACTACAACGTTTACGTTTTTTAAAGTATCAAAATGGCATAGATATATTGATTTGATAATAATATATCAATATGTTAAGGTTTTCCATTACACCAAAACCTTCCAAACACCTTCCAAACTGATAACATCAGTTTTGAGTGGGTGGTTAGTTTTTTGGGAGGTGTGGCGGTTAGTCCAAGATCTCACCTCCAATTAAACTCGAGGGAATCGAACTTGGGATAAGGCTCTGATACCATGTCAAAGTTTGTCATTTCACCAAAATCCATAGGTGTTAGTAAACTTCAAAATTGGCAACATCACATTGAGTGGGTGATTAGTCTCATATTCCCAAGATGGCAGTTAATCCATGGGATCCATTCATAGAAGTACGATGGTTAGTCCAGCACAATCAAGTGATCCCCGTTACCAATCTGCTATGTACCATTTTGTAACGTTCTCATTACTAATCTGCTCTAATGCTAATTTGTAATGTTACCCAACTTACTACTGAGCAACGCCACGCAGATTCAATTCTATAACATTGGTTTGTGCAGAAACACTTGAAGTAACGTGCTCAACCCCAAGCTGAGTCATGCCACCCAAACTTTCCTCTTCTAATACAACTTCTAACAATGGAAGTTACACAATACAAATGTGCACAAGCACACTGAGCACATAACATTATTGTGTGTGTAATCCACTATGAGCATGTGTTCACTACTGTGCGTGCAATCATTTTGGTGTCACGTGCCAATTTTGTTTTCCTTGTGTGCGCGGATTGCTTCCCTGTGTGCGCGGATTGCTTCCCTATGTGCATAAACGAATCCAACTTCTTGTGCACACAAACTATTTCAGAGACTTGTGACCAATATTACAAGGTTAACTTAACAAGAATAACTAACAACACCTGTCATACTCATGAATGACTACAAATATTGAATATTAGCACCACTCTTACATGTGCAAGCAAATTTATACATAATAACAACAATTACTTATATGCAACAACTTACAAGAATTAAACCCATATTAAACATAGATAATTAAGCACACAGTAAATGAGACAAGCACATTAAGACACTTATCTTTTATGAAAAGTCACCAACTGCGTGGAGAACTCAGACGTTCCACCCAACCATAGACTTTTTTGCTCATATACTTTCAGCAACAGGTCACCCCTGAGCTGGGGCTTAACTCCACCAGGGAAAAAGGGTTCCTAATGCCAAGATAAGGTCTGATAAT
>JASDQU010109328.1:104389-126636 GCA_032191745.1 Picea mariana
AGGTCGTGGAAGAATAATCAAATATCTTATCCTCTCCTACCAGGGTACCTCTGCACTGCCAGGTCAAGCATCCCATGGATCTAACCCTAGGCATGTTGGTGCAATTTTGATCAGACCGAGGTCCTTCTCAGGTTACCAACAAAAGGAACTGATTAGTCTAGAACGTTGGCATTTTCATCTCCTCCGAAGAGAAGAAGTCTCACTCGAAGCGCTGCTGAGACAAATAGATAGGGAAGGGTAAGGAAAAGACTTAGGAGGATTCACATAACCTTTGGGACTCATCATGATATTGCGCAACACATCTACCTATCAAACAGATCTAAATCTTATGTGTGTAAGAATCGAACCTACTTATGTTGCATAAAATCATTTAAACACAAAACCATCATGAGGAACTTATAAACCATAAATAAGTATTGTAATGCATGAGTGAAACACAAGAAGACAGCCTAATTTTGAAAATTTAGATCCTTCCTTATATTATATTCTGAATCTTCCTTCAATTACAATCTCAGAACCATACAGTAGTTCTCTATTACAGACTCTTGGCTCTGGACTCATGTCACAGAGCTCCAACCTTCAAAAAGCGTACAGATTACATTATAGACTCGGACCTTTTTTTAACTCATCTGATAACAACCCTGTAGAGAGGGAAATATCAGACAATAATACCATCTGAACAACTCAACAATGAATGCACAAATAAACCGACAACCTTTTACAATTTGTGTTCATCCCTATATATAATCTAGGTTGTGTCTTTTGTCTCGGCTTCCACACTTTCTTGTTTTATTGCAACTGCTTTTTCTTAGATGGCGTTGCACTGTTCTTTTCGCAACTGATTTTTGTTGCTCTTTCTTGATCTACTGTCCAACTTCTTCTCAAGCTTGTGCAACCTATACTCAGTCAAAAATTGCGTGATTCCTTATCCCAAAAATGAAGGGCCCAATAGGCTCCGACCACAACCCTTGACTTGCCCTCGAGTCAACTACTCGGTTCTTTTGCAGCTTCCAGGAGCGACTGTTGTTTTCCCTTGTCATCCTTTTCTTCTTCCTTATGCTCTTTTGTTTGTGATTTCTCTTCTTTTGCCTCTTCAAATGAAGGTCCCGACTCTGGGACCAACTCCAATGCCCTCTCCCTCACTTCTTGAAAGTTTCCAACCTTATCCTGCCACTTCCTGGCAAGGAGTGATGCTTTTGCAACAAACTGTTGGGTCGCCTTTGTACTACACCCCTTTGGCTTGGATGTGACCAATAAGTTCCACTTGGAATATGTTGTTGCATCAACTTGATGCATCTGCATGTACACTGTCTGAATGATAGGTCAAAAGTCTCACAGCTCTTTCTTTGCTAGGGACTGTACCTCAAAGAGGGTATTCAGTTCATTGTCCGCCTGTTGGATCTGGTCGAACTTTTGTTGTTTCTCCAACGGATCCATTGTGGTTGCAACTTCATCATTCATCACCTGGATCTTCATGCGCACATCCTCCAGGAGTTGGTTGCGTCGAGCGATGATGCCCATCTAGTAGTTGACTTCCTTGAAAATCTTTGTGCATTATGTTGTGTACTTGTGTTGTGTTGCTCGGGCATTGTTTCCTTCAAATACTATCTTTTGCATCTACTCCTATAGCTTCTAAGGTTGTTACTTTAATTCTTGCTGAGTCTGTTGCATCTGTACTTCCATATGGTCAGTGCGAGTGGCGAGTTGTGTCCATGCTCCTTAGAGCAATTCAATCTGATGTTCTGGCTCACCTACATCATTGGCTTCGGGCAATTGGGGTGCAGCCTTGTGAATCTTTGGCCAAGCTTTAGCAAGCCTTTCTTGCACTCTTTCCAGTCTGTTCTCAACCTAGACCTTGGCTTGTTCTTATTATTTTCTTGATGCTTGCGCAAGGAACGCTTCCTCCCTTGCAACCTCGATAGACCTTTCGACCTATTGGAGCCTTTGCTCCAACTGATCAGTTGATGCTCTGATCAGTAAAAATAAGTGTGTCGCTGGCCACTGTGCAAGGTCAATGGATGAAGGGGTTGCATCTCTAGGTGCTCATGTCTGCAATGGAAGTCCACTCGCCGTTGAATTCTCCAAGCAGGTCTCTACCTCCTTCTCTTTTGATGATCGTGGCACAATCCTCAAGCTTAGCACTGAGGGCAAGAGAGTTAGAACCTCTGTTCTGGCTATTCATAGTTGCATTATCTCTACGCATTGCTGAGGGTTCTGGAGAACCCACTCCATCTGTTCTCATGCGGATGTCGTGCTCTGCTCGGGTCTTGATAATGGTTCCTTATAAACCTCTGGTATATCATACCCATTTCTTGCTTATGCTTCCTATGTCGTGCTTTCTTGGGAACCCTCAACCTTGGTCGGTGAGGGGATGTGTTGGTTGTTTTAGGCTTGCGGCTCCTCCATGTTTTTGGTGTCCTTTTATTGCGTAGAAGGAACACTCTATTGGTCCTAGATGTCTAGGTTTGCGCCAGTCAGTTGTAGGCTATGCTCTAGTACTTCGAGGTTTGGACCAGAAACTTTTGGTCTCGACTTAGGCAACTCCTGGGTTGTTTCTGGGAGTTCTTGCTCCACTTGCTCTGGCTAATCGAGCTACATCGGCTCTGGGTTTGTGGTTTGGGGTGGAATGGTGGTTTCTAGGGATGGCAACTAGGGTTGTGGTTATGATGAAGGGTGCTCAGTGATGATGGTAGATTGAAAGGCTCCAAGCTCAGGGTCGTCCTGAATATGGATGATGGGGCTTGTTCTGACCGTTGCGCAGGTGCAGGGGACGATTGATGCAATGGGTTGGGGGTTGAGAGGTTTATTTGGTGAAACCTCGGTTCTAAGCTTCTTCATCACTAGTTTAGTAATGAACATAGCACACAGGATCTTGTTGACGTCCTCACTTCTCAACATGGCTTTATCTAGCAACAGATGGAAGACTGACAATGTTCTTTTCTTACAATCCAATGGTTGTGTCTCATCTTCCTCCTTAGAGTCTGATTGTTTCTGAGCTTCTTTCTTCTGCGTCTCTGAGCATAAGCTCAGTCCTACCCCTACTTCTTTGCCTTTCTTCTTCAACAGCTTCGCAGGTATAATATAGTGCATTCCCAACTTGCACAGGTTGTGTTTAACTCCTGGCCACGAAATTAATTCTTTGTCGAAGGCCTCCTCGTCCAGGTAGAACGACAACATTCTTGAATGGAAGTCTTCCCCACTAACATGCCTTGGACATACAAACATATGATGTTGGTTCATGCTAAAGGAAATATTTCTTGTGTTGCACTTGAAGAGCTCTTGCAGAATACGCGGCCTCTGTGTTGCATCTATCAGGCCATTGTACGACTTATCAAATGTTATGGTGTTCAAAGTTGCATTCTCTGAATTTGTTGTGAACTGTCAAGGCTCGAACATCTTCTTCATGTGCCCCTTGTCTGATAGCACCGACGCCCTTCCCAGAGGTGGCTTCCACTTGAACATTGTGAATTCCATCAAAATATATCCGTAGGTGAAGGTTCCTCCCTTCTCCTAGGCTTCCTTGCATGCCATTAGTAGTTCCTTCAGCAGGTAACTACACTGGTTGAACACAACGTCGTTGGCTCAAAAGTCTACTAATGAGAATGCATCTAGTAATCATTAGCCCTTGTAATATGATCTCATAACCTTGTTGGCTATGATGTAACAACCAGTCATGACTGTCTCTAGTAGTATGGGGTCAATTACTGTTGTGCGTTCCCCCCCCTCTTTGTGTTGAACCTCTCATAGAGGTTGGGCTCTACTTTCTTCTTGTCATGCTTACTAGGACCCTGGAATCCTTTTGACATATCTTCTCCTTCGAAAGACATTCTAGTAAGCTTATGGATGTCTTTAGCATGGATTGGATACCGCCTATCCAACCAGAGACTTTAGTCATGCACCCTTCTGATCAGAAATTTGGTGCACTGCGCAACCTCACCACTGGTACCGAACACTGGTAGGTCTCTGAGGTTCATGATGGTTGAGTTGAATAATTTGACAATTTATGGTTTTGGCATGAATTGCATGCCTCCCAACTCGTCTGGAGCCATCTCCCAGAAGACGTCTATGTTCATCTGGGGGAACAAAACTAGATCTATTAGGTCAAGATCGAGGAGCTTGACCTGCTCCACCTTCCCTTTAAGATCACCCACAACCTCAACTCGGGGGTCGCAAGGCTCGTTTAGGACTGCATCCTTAGACATGGCACTTTAACTTCCTATGGCTCTCGGCATTGTGGATTTTGGGTTATCACAACCTCCATGGTGAGCTAAGGACTAGGCTCACGACTATGGGTTTCACAATTTCACAGGTTGGCTCGCTCTACAAAATTCAAAAATTGTTACGTTCTTTGAAAAAGATGCATTCTCCGATGAGTTATCAAAGCCTTATACTTGGCTTAGCGGGCAAGTTTAGCAATAATTGTTGTTCATCATGACCGTATGTATGCAACTTGGATTTAAGTCATCCGACGGGACGGGTTAACGAGGTAATCCTATCGGTCGATCCTGGCATTTACTTGTACGAGTTGGGTAGGGATGTGGCCAGTTTCAGACCATTCCGTTTGACGGGTGGGAATCCCGACATGAATTTTGATGGCATCTTTGCTTATCGTTGCTTTATGGCTTAAATAAATTCAGACAGGGTACCGTAATGGAAATAAACACTGTGACTAGACCGAGTTCGTGTGGCACATGGACTCAGATCATATTCAAATTTGTTCTCCCTCCGACCACAAAGGCGAACCCCGTCATATTAATGACTATAATTAATGGTTTCTTTTACGCTTATGATCCTGCACTGTTGAGTCTTTAGTTCTGTACCAAACAACAATTAAACAAAAACAAATGAACTATGTGTCATGGCGCAACACTGTGCACATCGACTTTATTGACTGAATTTACAAAAATTTCAGAAAACTCAAATCTAACTATTATACAAGCTCCTTCGAACTAGAGCAACAATCCATTTTTCTCAGTTTTGAGACATATAGGGTTTAAGGCGAGAACCATTCACCCATCCTAGTCGCAGCATACCATCAGGTTGCACGAGTCTGACTACTCTTGAGGGTCGGATCTCCGCAATTATAAATGGTCCCAACCAATGCATGCACAACTTACCAGGATGCTTCTGGCATTGACCTTCATAGAGTAGAACCTTGTCTCCTTGCGTAAATACCTTAGTCTTAATATGTCTGTCATGCCAAGTTTTTTGTCTTGCTTTATCAACTGACTGATGGAAGTCTGCTAGAAATCTTGTCTCCTCGAGTTCTTGTAGCTCTATAAGTCTTTACACAACTGATTCCTCCTCTGACATATGTATGATATGTGCAATGTACAAACTTGGAGTGATGAATTATGTAGGCACCACTGCCTCTTTCCCATAAACTAGTTGGAACGATGTGTACTTGTGTAGTTTCGTTGTGGTTGTCCTGTAAAACCACAGTACCTCTGGAACTCTGTTATCCCGATCTTCCCGATTTGCGCAACAGACTTTTTTCAACCCTCTCTCTATGGTCTTGTTAAAGGCTTCTATTGTTCCATTGGCCTCTGGGTGGTAGGGGTTGCTTTTGTGATGCTGGATCAGGAACTCTGTTGTAATATTTGCTATAGTGCTACTAACAAAATTGGCTCCCTGATCATTGGTTAGGCTCCTAGGACATCCAAATCGAGTCATGATATTTTCAAAGATGAACCTAGAAGCAATATCGTTCAAACATTCATGAACTTCTACTGCTTCAACCCAACACGTAAGGTAGTCAATTGCGGTGATGATGTATCTAGCTTTTGAATTCTTAGTTGTGGGGTTGATTGGTCCAATGAAGTGAACTTCCCATTTCTCAAATCCTTGTAGGGCTCGAACTGGTTGAAGTGGTAATTCATCTCGTCGTGACAATTTACCCACTCTTTGACAAACATCAAATGATCTAGCATATACCTTTACATCCTCGAAGAGCGTTGCCCACCAAAGTCCAGCTTGTAGAACTTTCTGTGCAGTGGCCTTTCCTCCTACATGACCTCCCTCAACTCTGTTGTGGCATTCCCAGAGAATGTTTTGTCTTTCATGTTCTAAGACACATCTTCTGAGGATACTATCTAGCCCTAGTTTATATAACTATCCCGCGATCAACTGGTAGTACGCTGCTCTAACAACCATGTGGATTTTCTGGGTTGCGGAATATGTTTATGGGTAGACCCCTGTACTTAAGAAGACTACTATGTCCTCCAGGTATTCTGGTATGGCCTCAACCTGGAACAAGTCTACATCTGGGAGCTGATCGTCTACTCCTCTGCCACTTTCCCCTGACTCTAATCTGGACAAGTGATCAGATCCTATGTTGCATCTTCCCGGCTTAACAATAACTTCAAAAGAAAATTATTGAAATAACAACAACCATATACAACTTATATTTTCCAACACATGTTTATTACCTAGATATTTCAATGTAGAATGATCAGTACAAAACTTAAAATGAGAACCTAACAAATAATGTCTAAATTTCTGCAAAGCATAAATCATGGCTAAACCCTCCCTTTCTGTCATTGTGTAGTTGCACTCTGTTTACAACAACTTCCGACTTGCAAAATAGATAGGATGATCCATAGCTCCATCTTCAGGTTGCGCTAAGATAGCTCCTAAGGTAGTTCCTAAAGCATCTACATGGACGTGAAATTCATTTTCCCAGTTTGGGAATATCAGTATCCATGTTGTGTTGAGCTTCTCCTCTAGTGTCTCAAATGCTTTATCGCATTGTGGAGTCCATTGGAATGCTTCGGCCTTTTTTAGTAGGTTTTCCAGAGGTGCAGTAATGTTGGCATATCCTCTGATTAACTTGTGATAGTACCCTGTGTGTCCCAACATGGAGCGCAATTGCTTAGCACTCACAAGTGGTGGAGTATTCAAAATGACTACAACTTTGGATGGGTATACCAATACTCCTTCTCAACAGACTATGTTGCCCAAAAAATTCCCATGTGGTACACAAAAGATACACTTTTTGAGATTCAATGAGATATGCAATTCTTTGCATATGTCAAACATTAGTCGTAGCAGTGCTACATGTTCCTTGAGAAAGCTATATATCGTTGAATCATCCATATAGACTTCTATAAACTTGTGAATTAAATCTCTAAAAGTTGCTATTACAATCCTGGAAAAAACTGAAGGGGAATTCTTTAAGCCAAATGACATCACATTGTATGCGAAAGATCCCCATTTTGTTATGAATGTGGTCTTCCTTTGTCCTATTCAGCTATCCTAACTTGGTGGTACTCTGAAAATCCATCTGTGAATGAGTATGCTTCCTTCCCCACAACCTGTTTTAGCACCTCATCGGTAAAAGGTGTTGGGAAAGGGTCATGCACACACATAGAGTTAAGACTTCTATAGTCTACACAGACCCTAATATCTTCTGTGCCTTTCTTGCTTTGAATAACTATTGGGTTGACCCATTCTGCTTCTTCCACTGCGAAAATGAGTCATGCTTCCAACATCTTATCTATATCCTTCTTAACCTTCTCTTTTATTCTAGGGTTAATATGGTATGGTATATGTCTCACAGGCTTGGATCCTGGTTTCAATTCGATTTTCATTTCTCCTATAACTCCTTTGATTCCCTTTAACTCTGAGAAAGTCTTTGGGAACAAATCCTCATATTCCCGCAGCAGACTCTATATCTCTTGACTAGTTTGTTCATCCCAGTAATATCCTACTATAGCTATCTTAGGTTTCTCTGTTGTCCCTATATTGACTTTGCACAATTTTAATGGGTGATTGTAGGAAATATCAGTTGCATTGGGTATGGTGTTCTGGATTTCTTTGTTCCCTTCTATCTCTTTGATGGCTAGGTTCCTCAATTCCTCTAAGTCATCTGGGATTTCCGAGTCTCTGCTAATCTTATAGAATTCTATAGGCTTCTTGGTTGAGGGCAGGTGAAGGTTATTCTGAAGTTCTCGTCTATGCTTGGCACATACCACTAAGCTTGATTTCTGATTACTATTATCTGTAAAAATAAATTATTTAATATTTTGCAGGACTACTTCCAGCTCAGGGTACTTACTTGTAAACAAGAATTCCTTGTAGAAATGAGTTGCCAGCGTTTTCCAGTCGTTGGTTTGTCTTCTAGTTTCCTCATGTATGAACCAAGCTTTTGGGATTGGTCCTATAGAGTGGGAAAATACCTGAACCCGGAATTGAGAAGGTATTTCCGTAGCTTGCCATCATGTCACGCACTATTCGATATGTGCTTTAGGATTATATTCTCCGTTGAACAGTTGCACAACTTGGAAATCCATCTGCATTTCTAATTCCAGTTGCTTCTTCTTCTGAAACCTATACTTGATGGCTTGCTTCACATCGTCCCAATCTCTGAGTAAGGCTTTATGATTGGCCCACCATCTAGCATGGGTGTCCTAAAGAGCTACATCTAGTACTCAGATTATTTGGTCCTCCACTATCGTTTCTTCCATGCTGAGCAAAAAATTGTTGAGTCCTGAGGCACTATCATATACTGGATGTTCTCTAACTTCGGTCCCAACCCATCTGGTTGCTCTGATAGTTACGCATCTTCTTGAGAATATTTTGTACGAACCTTGTAGCCAACTGTCAAAAGCCAATTCTGAATCTTTGTCTGTTGACTGTATGCTTCTCTAACTTACTGATCCATTAACAATAGGATTTATATAATCATCTCTTGTTCCTGTTGTTACAGTGTACAACTGATCCAAGTCATCTCCTTCCATATTATTGTATATTGGCTCTGTATACCTGGGTCCTATATATGGATCCAAGGGTTGAACTACCTTGATTCCATCAACCTCAAAGGTCATCATGTCTTTCTTTAAGTCGATTAATGCATAGTTTTCACAGGCCCAATCAATGCCAAGTAGTGCAGGGTCAGCGTCCTTGTCCCCCACGATCTCAATCACTTCAAAGTCAACCACTGACTTTACTCTTGCGACATCTATTTCCACATTCTCTAGTCTTCCTATGGGGAAAATACAATATTGGTTTTCCATTCTTAGATGAATTGGGGAAAATGCCAGCCTAGGTTTTCCTAAGGTTTCCTAGGTCTTCTTAGGCATAATGTTCACATCGGACCCTAGATCCAACATGATATCCTTAATCTAAAATTCATCTAATTAGGCTACTAGTCTGAATTCTTTTCCAGTTCACACTTTTCTTCTTTGCACTCTCTGAGTACTCTTCTCAGGAAGATTATCCCTTATTCCTGCTTCTATGGGTTCTTCATTCCCTAAAACTAGGTATATTGCATTGTGCAACTTTTCTATTAATTGATTATTCCCGAGGATTTCAGAAAATAATTGAAACCAAAGGTCAACTACATTTTGAGGTTTCTCAGATTGTCTCGGTATGACTACAGGGTTTCTGGGTGCAGGGGGTGAAGCAGGGATTTGTGCAATCTTCGGGTAAACAATGGGTTGTGGGGTTTTCGCTCGCATATCAGGGCTACGAATATTCTGAAATACTTCTATGGCATATTTAAAGAAAATATTATGTTTTAGAGGGTCATACATATCTTCTTTAGGTGTTGCTTTATGGATATGGGGTAGAGTATTAGCATCAACTCCTGTCTTTGCTCCTCCTCGAGTAATGATGTTGAGGTTGGGAAATTGTCCCTTAATAACTCTCTTGATTTCTGAACTGATGAGGTTAGTTCCTCATTGTCATGCCCTATCTTCCCATTTTGCAATTAATTTTGGGCAATCTTCAGTCGCATGCCCATTAGTTCTGTAGTGAGAGAACCATGGCCGCCTTGGATGAGGGAAGTCTCTAGCCATGTGACCTTGGTCATCACAGTTATAACATATGCTTGTCCCTCTTCCCCCAGTTCTTCCTCCTCTGAAATCTCCTCGGGCTCCACCTCCTTGACCTCTTCCTGGTCCCTGAGAGTTTTCATTCACCCTTAATGTTGTTCGGGACAACCTATCTGCAAGTGCATCCAACGCTCTACATTGATTGGTAGTATGTGTGGTAGATGCGCAGAAGTCACAATGTAATGTATTTTGTACTGTTGAATATTTCTGCATAATGGGGCACTGTCTTGGCCCATGTCCATGGATTCGGAAAATCTCACAATACTCCACTATTGGTGCTACTTGGTTCCATGGAAATGCATGATAAGGGGTGGGATTATCGAATGGTAATTTCGTAGACACTTTTGCAACTCCTCCTGTGGGTCTTGGTGGGGGTTCCATCGGATTCTGAGGAGGTCCCATTCCCCTCATCCGTGGACATTCATTCACTAGATTTCCTTCTATATAACATCCATTGCACCAGACCTGTGGTTGTCCTGGTCTAGGTATCGTCAGCTCTTGAATATTTTCTGTCAGTGTTGATATTTTCCCTTATAGTTGCGCCAAGTTTGCATTTGTTAGGGGTCTGGTCACTCTCAGGCTCCCAGGGTATCCCTCCATGGCTTCAATCTTCATCGATTGTTCCAAGGCATCTGTTAAGGTGGTTATTCGTTGTTGTATTAGCGGAATATGGGTTAGAGGCAGCAATCCCTGAATGTACCATTCCCTTTGATGTTCCTCATGGATTGGATGCGCTAACCTCCCTATGGTGTCTTTAAATTTCTGGTTGTATTCCCAGGCTGATTCACCTTCCCATTGTTGGATCTCACGCAACTCAGACAGAGCCTGTTGTTCTAACTGAGATAGTTTTAACTCTACTATGAACCTTGTCCATACCTGGCCAAGTGTGAATGCTTGACCTTGCATTCCTGGCAATCATGACTCAATGATCTTCATGTACCACTTAAGAGTGAGAACTCTCAAGGTAGTCTGGAACTCGACCAACTTATTCGCATCCGGAGTCCCTCTGGATCTCCAGATTGCTTCACACAAGAACCAATGCTTCTCAACATATTCATCTCCCTTGCCCCAAAATTTTGGGTATCGAGAAATTGAACCTCCCGCATGAACATCCATTTCCGATCTTGTTGCTCTTATCAAAATAAAACCTAATGATCATGTTTGCGATCTACCAAGGGATCCCAATATCCTCCATGTACTCGCACTTCCTAGATATGACTGACTAAATAAATGTACTAGAACATAACTAGCATGAGAAGGTAGTATCAAACTTATCACTTGTATAGAAGACACTTGGGGTATGGGCGATTCGAAGTTGGCACCACTGGCTTCGGGGCGATTTTCTTTGATCTGGGGGGTCTCATTTTCTTCCACTGGAACAGTCTCTTCAGCCAGATTCCTAATCTCTCCTGTCATCGAGGTTGAATCTTCTCTTTCTTCTTCAAGATTCATGTCGGCTTCCTTCTCTCTTACGTCTACACCTTCTCCTCCCTATCCAACTGCTAGGGACTTCTTTCTTTTTGTGTTACTCTCTCAGTTAATCTTTGATTGGCCAGTCTTTCCTATCTTCTCATCTTTCGCAACTCTTCCATCTGTCTTTCCTCTACTTCTCCTGGTCTGACTTCGTTCCTCAACTTATCATACTGTCTTGTTGCTTTCTTGAACTTGTTGCGCCACCACTTCTCAACTATGGTGTCTCTTTTCAAGGCTCTTTCATCTCTTGAGTCCATTTCTTGTTGTTTCCCCCCATTTTTCAAATAACTCGTCCTCTCTCTCAGACCATGAATCTACCCCAGCCTCTCCCTACCCCAAGCGAGGGTGTTTATGCTACCATATCAGTCCGGGACATAGTCAGTATGCCCTCTTCCATCAAGAAAACTTTAATCCACAGGGGGATCTATCAACAGTCTTGCCCTTGTGTCTTTCTTGAAAGTCACCTATGCGCATGAAAAAGATTGGTGGTTCTCAACTGCAAACTCGATAATATATCCCTCTAATGTGGTACTAACCCATAAATCAAACGCTCGTGTGACTGGACACTCCAGTCGATGAAGTGCTCCTAGCTTTTCGATGTACCAAGCACATATCCTCTTGACTCGTTCTTGGAACTCTGGGGCTTCTTGAAGTCTTTTTATCTAATGGAAAAGTTATTCCAGGAACTTAACCCAGAATATCTCGTACTGGTCGCTCGATCTTTCTGGGTAAAAGACGACTTCACGAGTATCTTCCACTGATTTTCCCCTTAGTTCTACTTCTTTCCATATGAAGGCGTCCCAGTTTCTTTCCCACCATTGGTCATTACTAGATCTATGAATCCGCAGAAGCATCCTACCTACAGGTTCCCTTTTAACGCAGGTCCCGGCAACGGAACCATTTTGTTGGCGCAATTTTGATCAGACTAGGGTCCTTCTCAGGTTACCAACAAAAGGCACCGAGTAGTCTAGAGCATTGGCATTTTCATCTCCTCTAAAGAGAAGAAGTCTGACCCGAAGCACTACTAAGACAAATAGATAGGGAAGGGTAAGGAAAAGACTTAGGAGGATTCACAGAACCTTCAAGACTCATCATGATCTTGCACAAGACATCTACCTATTGAACATATATGAATCTTATGTGTGCAAGGATCGAATCTACTTATGTTGCAGAAAATCATTTAAACACGGAACCATCATGAGGAACTTATAAACCATAAAGAAGTATTGTAATGCAAGAGTAAAACACAAGAAGACATAGCCTAATTTTGAAAATTTATATCCTTCCTTATATTATCTTCGGAATATTCCTTCAATTACAATCTCAAAACCATACTATAGTGCTCTATTATAGACTCTTGGCTCTGGACTCATGTCACAGAGCTCCAACCCTCAAAAGGCGTACAGATTACATTACAGACTCAGACCTTTTCTTAACTCATCTAATAACAACCTTGTAGAGAGGGAAATATCGAACAATAATACCATCCGAACGACTCAACAACAAATGCACAAATAAACTGACAACCTTTTACAATTTGTGTTCATCCCTATATATAAGCTAGGTTGCATCTTTTGTCTCGGATTGCACACTTTCTTGTTCTGTTGCAATCGCTTTTGATTACCTGGCATTGCACTGTTCTTTTTGCAATTGATTTCTGTTGCTCTTTCTTGCTCTACTATCCAACTTGTTCTGAAGCTTGCGCAACTCATACTTAGTCAAAACTTGCGCGATTCCTTATCCCAAAAATGAAGGGTCCAACAAGGTGCACTGCTACCCAATGGGTCAGTCTATCGTCGCTCTCTGTTAGAAAACAAGGAGATCAAGAGGAAGATCCAAGAACTACACTACAAGGGGCACAAACGTCCCAACTCATCCCCTTGTGGGATCCCAATCATGTTGGTGCAGAAGAAAGACGAGACATGGCAACTCTACATTGATTACCAGGCCCTGAATGAAATCACAGTCTGAAACCACTACCCGATTCCCCGAATCAACGACCTCCTTCATCGGCTCATGTGGGCCAAATACTTCAGTAAGATTGATCTGAATTTTGGCTACCACCAAGTCCCAATAGAGCAGATAGATGTATGGAAGACCGCCTTCAAGTCAAAAGAAGGTATTTTTGAATGGTTGGTCATGCCCTTTGGTTTGACAAATGCTTCAATAAATTTTATGAGGATGATGGACAATATCCTATGACCTTTCACCAATACTTGCGTAGTGGTATATCTAGATGACATCCTAATCTACATCAAGACTTGGGTGGAACACTTGCAGCATATTCAACAGGTTCCGCACACCCTGCGACAACACAAACTATATGCAAATTTGTAAAAATGATCCTTCGGCATGGACAGGGTCCATTACTTAGGCTACATCATTGATCAACATGGTGTGCATGTGGATCGAACCAAGATCCAGGTCATTCGTGACTATCCAGCCACAACCACACTCACTGAACTTCAGAGCTTTTTGGACCTCACTAATTTCTATCGCAGGTTCGTGTTGGGATTCTCTCATATCACATGGGCCCTCAGCCAAGTAACCGAGGGTGGTGATAACGAAATATGTGTGTGGGGCCTCTCCCAACAACAAGCTTTCGATGACTTGAAGAAGCGTTTGTGCTCATCCCCAGTACTTTCATTACCGAACCTACAACATCCCTTTTAGATCGAGACAGATGCTTCAGACTATGTTGTTTACCGGCCCTGCAACATCCCTTTGTAATCATCTTCTTGTGAATGAGCGTATTCATCACATCTATTCTCGGAGATAAGCTGCCACCATTCCAACAATCTTGTTTTCCGTTGCATTTTACAGTTTCAACTTATTTCCTTATTGAATAGAAAACCAGTTTTATTGTATCTCTGTTATTTTGTGTTAAGCATATTTTAATAATTTGTATTCCTTTCGTTTTGCTTATAAAATCCGGATCATTTTTAGATCCATTTCTTATGGATCTTAATAAATATGTATTCTTTCTATATAAACTCTATAGAAGGAGAAGTTAGGGGTGGATTGGTTTGGAACCATTAGCTAGTTTTTAGAAGACATTGTAAAGCAAAGAGCTATTTCATCTTGATACTAAATGGAAAAGGATTTTTGATGGTCAGATTTCTATTTTCGTATGTATTTCTATCTTTTTCTTACTTGAATGCATGTTAATCTTGTGCAAAGCATTTGATTGTTTTCTATTTGTGAGTAAGTCAGTGGAAATTATGTTGTTTGCTTGTTCATAATAAGATTTGTTTTCAAGTACATGTCTCTTTTCTCTTGAATGATATTTGGGATTAAGAGTTTCATATGTGAGTGGACAAATTGAAAGCTTACATACTTATTTATCTTTCATACTCTTTTTCCATCTGATTATTGAATTTTCTACAATTTACTAAGTCAGTGAGATATGGATTTGCTTTAGCCTTTGTGAATTGATATCATACATTATCATTGACCCCAACCTTCAGACCAGTTAAAAAACCAATTTAAATCTTTATCCATAAAACCATTGCAATAACTTGATGATTCCCCAGCTTTCCCTCTCACAGTCAAGTGCAACTTTAGGGACTAACAACATCAATGCCTTTGATTTTCTCAACCGCCAATACCTACCAAAACCACAAATCATATAAGACATGGCATTTGATGTAAACGACCCAATCGTATACCACTTCTCAGAATATATCACCAGAGATTTCTTGGAGACCATATTGGTTCCCTTGGACAAGCAAACCGCTAATGTCAACATTCACTCATAGAAGAGTGCATGTACGACGAACTCTAATGAAAGAACTGAACTATTTATTAATAAAAAATATGAATACAAATGTTTTCATCTTTAAAGTAACTTGCTCATTGACCTATCATTCTATGAATCACTAAATAAAAACATGTTGATTGGCCTAATCATGCCAACATCAGGTGTTATTTCTTTTTCAAAGAGTAACAAAATGATAATCAAGAAGCAAGGTGGATACTAAGCTAGTGTTCACCAATTACTGTAAAACATAGTTTTCTAGGAACCTTAATGAAAGACTTGAATTGTTTATTGATAACAAATCTAAACTTTGTGAACTATAGTGAAAGCATTGAACTAATTATTGATATCAAATATGAAAATAATTGTTTTCATCTTTTAAAGTAACTTGCTCACTTACATATTATTCTATGAATTACTCAAGAAAAGTATGCTAACTAACCTAATAACATCGGAAATAAGTGTTATTTCTCTCCTAAAGAGTAACATCGGCATGACGATATTCCTATGTTACTAGTGACCAAACGTTGAGGCACCATATTTGGGAGAAACTCGTTACTCGTAAAAAAAAACCCATAATAAACCCCATTTTTACTACTCATTTATCATTTCTCGGTGAGTAACATGTTTCTTGGTAAACTCTTGAATCTTGGAGCGTAACATGTTTCTTGAGAAACTCTTGGATCTTGGAGATTGGATTTTTAATGTGTGAGACATGAGGATCTACACCACATAGTATAGATGCACAATGTTTATAGTCATTTTCTCTCATGATCTTGGGTTTTAATGCCTTGATGTTCTCTATTACTTCACATATATATTAAAAAATTATGAAAACTACCAAATGATCATAATTCCCTATTACTTCTTTTTTTTTTGAAATGAACATACATCATTGGTTGGAAGCCTAGATAAGACATTTGTAAGAAATGAGAACCTTCAGTTGAAATAAATAAAGCAAATGATGGAAGTATCTTAACAATATTAAATCATTCGAGTGAATGTAGATCTAAGTAGGCATGGATGATTTATTCTATAAACATGAACCGTAAGTTTAACATAACTACAACATCACCAAGAACAAAAAAAAATGTAAAAAAACAAAGGCATTATAGCAATGTCAAAATTCTATACTATATATACAAATGGTACAAATAGTAGTAATAAAATGTTTGTTTGGAAGTCTTGTATAGGACCCCACTCTGGGAAACCTCTTATAAGATAATGACAAGAAATAATAAAAAGTATTGTTCATGTACCACCATTCTCCTCGCGTGGACTTTAAACTTGTTATGATTGATGGAGGTATGGGAATGCAATTGTGATAACTTGCTAAAGTTGCTAAAGCCATCTGGAGTGTGATTTCACTTGCAAGAGGCAATGGCTCCCATTACCATATCTTTATACCACTCTTACCACTTGTTGCTACATGCATACCACACATCCTACGGTGTTATGCATGTTCTTGTACCACTCTTCCCACTTGTTACTACATGCCTCCCACACATCCTGCGATGTTATCCATGTTCTAGGGATTTTCTTTCTTTTACTATGTGGTAGGTTGTGCTTAGAATGCACAATTGTCTACCGTGTATTTGGTTCCTTGACCTCCTTCCTTAGCCCCACTTGGGTGGCATCATGACCAAAAGAAAGCTCATCATAAGTTTCTTGTTGATGATAGAGGGTGTTTGAATAAAATAACAACATCAAGTCAAAATCAGAAAAAATAAATAATAATAATAATAAATTATTAACATTCAATGAAAATTTACATTTATCCTCACCATCTTTGAATCTTGTCTACATTGTTGCCTAATATTATCCACTTCATGGATTCCCCTTTTGGGAGAAAATCATAAAAGTTATAATACTGACAATTCAAAGTACAAAAACAAAATAACATCAGAGTGACTTCCAAAAAATCATAATGCCAAGTACTTACGACCTTGCCTCTTTTTCTCTCTAGCTCCAATCCACTTTTACTATAAATTTCCTCTAGTTAATCAACATCCTCGTCTTTCTCTTCTTCCTATAAAAGGAAAATAAGAACAATTAAACAATGGGAGAACCACAAAAACATACAATTGAAAGAGTAATTAATAATAGAAACATGGAATCATTGTCATGAGTAAACTCACCATTTCCAGAGCTATTATGACATTGTCAAGTATATTATCATCTTCATCTTCATAATTGACAAGATGAATAGAAAGGGGAGAGGGGAGGGTTTCTAAATTAGTAGGGGGAGGGTATCTCTATAGATTAAGAGGGGGAGGGGGAATCTCTAGATTAACAACATGGAGGGGAGGATCCTATTTGAGCTTGTGTTTAATAATCCGAGGGGAAGATTGGAGCTTTGTCGATATCCTAGTTAGGATTGTGGGCTAACTTGCACAAAGTAATCATGAATTCTATTAGCCCAATAGGTAATCGAAACAAACAAAAAATCCACGTATAAAAACTCACTAAAAAATGATTACATGCAATTCCCATCTCACATGCGAGCTCAATCTTCTTGGTCTCGACATCTTGCTTGCAAAAACGTCATCAACACCATTGTCTCCATAAACAAACCTAATATGATGAGATGTCTCATGCAAACAAGTTTTCTTTAGCATGTGTTAAAATGTATTAACACCAACGTAGTAAGTAGAACTTTAAACCTAAATAATCTTGCCATAGTTAGGATAACATCAGCATCGTGATTTATAATGTTGATTGTTATTTAGGTGTGCTTTGCATAACATAACAACATAACAAAATTTAATACCATATAAAAAAGTTTCTTAAAAAAATGGGTATTCCTTATTGAATTATAGTCGAAGGAACTACTGATCCTGGTGGATATCAATGGCCACCCACATATTCCAACTAGCTCATCTTGGAAGTTTTTCAGTTTGATGGTTTTTTTCCTAGTTTTCGGGTCTTGAACTTCTGGGGTCGTTCTAAGGCCCTAAATAACATTTTTAGGTCTCGCCATAATGAAATTTTCCTCTAAATTAACGTTTTATGGCATAATGTGTAGTCCTCAGATAGACCTTTCCAACGAGCTATCACGTGCCTAAAACGGAGATCGTATGCAAAAGTTACAACCTCGGGAAGTTGATGTACTAACTTACCCCAACAGGGCCAACATGACTTTTGGTGTTTCATCTCCTAGGGTTAGGTTTTTGGATGTCTAGGGTTTTTCCATTCATGTTTATTTTAAAAAGGATTTACAACCTCATTGTAATCATCTTCTTGTGAATGAGCGTAGTCGTCACATCTCTTCTCAAAGATAAGCCACTACCATTCTAGCAAGCGTGTTTTCAATCTGCATTTTACAGTTTCAACATATTTCTTTATTGAATAGAAGCTAGTTTTATTGTATATTTTTTAGTGTTCCTTGTGTATCTGTGTGAATAATAATAATAATCTATGTTCATTTCATTTTTCTCATAAAATTCATATCAGTGGTATAAGAGTGGTTTTCTCCTTGTCGTTCATAGTGCATGTCCCCACTAACGACCTATATACAAAATGGACCACGCTGCAGAAGGAAAGGGACCAAGCAGTGCCAGAGTTCACAATTATCTTCCATATCTTATGCACCAAGCTGGGTATCAAATATTCTAAGTGACATCTAGTGCTCAATTATCGTGGTGGTCTGCATAGATACATCTAGGTAGAAATGCAGTTTTTAGACATCTCGTCCTTGTGCGTGACCTATCGATATGCCATCAAAATTGAGAAGAAGCTTAAACAAAAGACACAACATTTTGGGTCTGGGAACCCCTCACAGCAGAAGCAGGGAAAGGGAAGCCCCAACCAACAGAATAAAGGATAGAGAAAATATGGGCAGCCTGAGGACAACTAGTCTAAGTCGTAAGAAAAGAAAGACAATGGAAAGACCAAGAAAGATACCAGTAAGTGGTGTGGATTCCATAAGAGCCCCTGCCATAACATTGTTGATTTCCGGTCAAAGTAGTCATTGGTGGCTGAGGTGAAAGCCTATGAATCAGATGCGGGTGTTGACTCTGATTCAGAACCATAAAATGGGAGAGAGATCATTGACACGGAACCCAGTGCCACCATTGATAGCACCAAGATCTATCCCGGTGAACCTAATGAGACAGAGGAACGTATGCACCTCTTTTATTCATAGATGTGGGTAAAAATCACTCCGATGCACTTGATCATTGATAGCAGTAGCCAGAAGAACCTCATCTTAGTGAAGGTCGTCAAGCGGCTATCCCTGTCGACAATGCCACACCCACATCCCTACAACATCGGATGGCTCCACCAAGGAAGTGATCTTCATGTCATCCAACAGTGTCGCCTGTCGTACGAGATCAAGCTCTTCAAAGATGAGGTATTATGTGATGTTTCTCTCCTTGAAGTTTGTGATGTTATTTTGGGTCAACCTTGTTTATGGAAACTTCATGCTATATATGAGTCTAGGCCTCGCAGTGTTATTATTACTTTGAACAGGAAATTGCATAGAATACCCAAGGTAGTCCCACCTAGTGCCATTTACTTGAGCTCTTCCAAGCAATGCAGAAATGTGATCTCTCAGACTCAGAATTTTGTCTTCTTCGTGATTTTCTCTCAAAGTGAGTGAAATATTACAGCCACATCCATGGCCTCTATGGCCGACCTCTCCATGCAGCAGAAGCAAGTGAATAATTTCATAGAAGAATACAAAGACATCGTCGCCTCAACTACTAGGGTACCTTTGCACTATCACGTCAAGCATTCCATCGATCAGACCCCTGACGCACCGCTACCCAATGGGTCAGTTTATTAGCGTTGTCTATTAGAAAATGAGGAGATCAAGTGCCAGATCCAAGAACTGCTCCACAAGGGGCACATCTGACCCAACTCATCACCTTGTGGAAGCCCAATCCTGTTGGTGCTTAAGAAAGATGGGAGCTGGAAACTCTACATTGATTATCAGGTCCTAAATAAAATCACATTCATGAACTAGTACTTTATTCCCTAAATCTACGATCTCCTTGATCATCTCAAGGGGGGAAAATACTTCAGTAAGATTGTTCTGAAGTATGGCTACCATCAGGTCCCAATAGAGCAAACAGATGTATGGAATATTGCCTTCAAGTCAAAATAAGGTCTTTTTGAATGGTTGGTCATGCCCTTTGGTTTGACAAATTCCCCAACAACTTTCATGAGGATGATGGACAATATCTTGCAGCCTTTCACCAATTATTTTGTAGTGGTGTATCTGGATGACATCCTCATCTACAACAAGGCTTGGTTGGAACACTTGCAACATATTCAACGAGTTCTACACACTCTATGGCATCACAAGTTATATGCCAACTTAGAAAAATGCTCCTTTGGAAAGGACAGGGTTGAATACCTAGGCTACAATGTTGATGAGCATGGTCTGCACATGGATCCAGCCAAGATCCAAGTAATCCATGACTGGCCAGCCCTAACCATGCTCACTGAGCTTCAGAGCTTTTTAGGCATTGTCAATTTCTATCACAGGTTCGTGTCGAGATTCTCCCATATTGCATGGGCCCTCAACCAAGTAACCAAGGGTGGTGGTAAGGAAAAGTTTGTGTGGGGATTGTCCCAACAATAGGCGTTCGATGATCTGAAGCAACACTTGTGCTCAGCCCCAGTGCTTTCATTACTAGCCTACAACAACCCTTTGAGATTGATACAAATGTTTCAAACTATGTTGTGGGTGTAGTTCTCACTCATCACGGCCACCTCGTGGCCTATAATAGTGAGACGCTATTAGCTTCATCCATAAATACCCTAATTATGACAAATAGATGTACTCCATTGTGCAAGGCTACCACCAGTAGAGGCATTATAATCTCGGGAAGGAGATAATCAACCACATTGATCATAAGTTGTTGCAGTTTATGCAGACAAAAGGAAAATTGCAGAATGATCTCCATCAGAAGTGGTCCACATACTTGCAGCAGTTCCACCTCAACATCAAGTATAAGATAGGAAGTACCAAACAGGTCATTGATTGCCTCAACCGATCTCTATTTGGGACACTCGCCATTGTGCTAGACTCTTGTGGCCACGAGACCTCTAGATGGCCCCACCTCTATGAGAAAGATCCTAACTTTGCCACCACCTACCAGATGTTGGGAGCTAACATAGTTGTCATTAATTTCCATCTTTAGGATGGGTTGATGTGCCATCTGGGCCATATTTGCGTTCCTTCAAGCAAGAAAGTGAATTTGATTTGGGAACCCCACTATAGTTGGTTGGCAGTACACTTCAGCGTAGAAAAGATAGTGACAGTGTTGCGGCGACATTTCTACCAACCAAAATTTCGACATAATGTCAGCAAGTATATCAGGTCCTGCACTGCCTATGTTATTGTCGAACCGACCACTATGAAACAAGGCTTGTACACTCCTCTCCATAGTTCTAACAGGTTGTGGGAGTCCATCTCAATGGACTACATGACAGGCCTCCCATCAACCAAGCGAGGAAATGACTGTGTTTTTGTGGTTGTTGATCACTTTTCCAAGATGGCGATTATGGTCGCCTGCAAGAAGAGCATCACAGCAGAGGCCACTGCCAAGTTATTTTTTGAATGAGTGTGGGTACATTTTGGGATCCCACAAACCATTATCTCAGATCGGGGTAGTCGATTCCTCAAGACATTATGGTCGAGCCTCTGGTCACTATTGCACACCAAGCTCACCAAATCCACTACCTTCCACACCAAGACAGATGGCCAATCTGAGGTCATCAACTAGATGATCATGCATATCCTACACATGTACAATTTCAATCACCCTTGCACATGGGATGAGAGTCATCCCTATGTTTATCAGAGGTACAACAAAGCCATACATAGCTCAACTGGCCACAACCCCTTTCAAGTGGAATTGGGATTTCAACCACTGGGTCCCATGGATGTTGCACTACCCCTTACGGCCACCCAGGATGACTTTTCCCATGCTCCAATTGAAGCTGACAAAGACGCCTAGTTCATTGAGTGGATCCAGCATATCCACCAACAAGTTCAAGATATTTTACAGAAGTCCAATGACAAGTACAAGTAGCGCCATGACGAACATCGGGTGCAACACAAGTTTCAGGTGGGAGACAAAGTGTGGTTGCACTTGTAGAAATAACGGATTATAGGGCCCCATCAGAAGCTTCGTCCACTCTATTATGGACCTTACACCATCACTTAGTTTGTG
>JASDQU010109328.1:209442-226443 GCA_032191745.1 Picea mariana
CACAATAGAGCACTCGAAGAAAATACAAATATGAAATAGGAAAAAGAAGAAAAAAACAAATTGAGAGAAAATGACTATAAACATTGTGCATCTATACTATGTGGTGTAGATCCTCATTTCTCACACATTAAAAATCCAATCTCCAAGATCCAAGAGTTTCTCAAGAAACATGTTACGCTCCAAGATCCAAGAGTTTACTAGGAAACATGTTACTCACCGAGAAATGATAAATGAGTAGTAAAAATGGGGTTTATTATGGTTTTTTTTTTACGAGTAACGAGTTTCTCCCAAATATGGTGCCTCAACGTTTGGTCGCTAGTAACATAGGACTATGGTCATGTCGGTGTTACTCTTTAGGAGATAAATAACACTTAATTCCGATGTTATTAGGTTAGTTAGCATACTTTTCTTGAGTAATTCATAGAATAATATGTAAGTGAGCAAGTTACTTTAAAAGATGAAAACAATTATTTTCATATTTGATATCAATAAATAGTTCAATGCTTTCACTATAGTTCACAAAGTTTAGATTTTTTATCAATAAACAATTCAATTCTTTCATTAAGGTTCCTACAAAACTACGTTTTACAGTAATTGGTGAACACTAGCTTAGTATCCACCTTGTTTCTTTATTATCATTTTGTTACTCTTTGAAAAAGAAATAACACCTGATGTTGGCATGATTAGGCCAATCAACATGTTTTTATTTAGTGATTCATAGAATGATAGGTCAATGAGCAAGTTACTTTAAATATGAAAACATTTGTATTCATATTTGTTATTACTAAATAGTTCAGTTCTTTCATTAGAGTTCATCGTACATGCACTCTTCTAGGAGTGAATGTTGACATTAACGGTTTGCTTGTCCAGGGGAACCAATTAGCGGTATAGGGATGAACACAAATTGTAAAAGGTTGTTAGTTTATTTGTGCATTTGTTGTTGAGTCATTCGGATGGTATTATTGTCCGATCTTTCCCTCTCTACAGGGTTGTTATCAGATAAGTTAAGAAAAGGTCTGAGTCTATAATGTAATCTGTACGCCTTTTGAGAGTTGGAGCTCTGTGACATGAGTCCAGAGCCAAGAGTCTGTAATAGAGCACTACAGTATGGTTCTAAGATTGTAATTGAAGGGAGATTCAGAAGATAATATAAGGAAGGATATAAATTTTCAAAATTACGCTATGTCTTCTTGTGTTTTACTCATGCATTACAATACTTCTTTATGGTTTATAAGTTCCTCATGATGGTTTTGTGTTCAAATGATTTTCTGCAACATAAGTAGGTTCGATCCTTGCACACATAAGATTCATATTTTTTCAATAGGTAGATGTCTTGTGCAAGATCATGATGAGTCCTGAACTCTGTGAATCCTCCTAAGTCTTTTCCTTACCCTTCCCTATCTATTTGTCTCAGCAGTGCTTCGGGTGAGACTTCTTCTCTTCAGAGGACATGAAAATGTCAACGCTCTAGACTACTCGGTGCCTTTTGTTGGTAACCTGAGAAGGACCCCAGTCTGATCAAAATTGCGCCAACAAAATGGTTCTGTTGTCGATACCTATGTTAAAAGGGAACTTGTAGGGAGGATGCTTCCGCAGATTCACAGATCTAGTACTAACCAATGGTGGGAAAGAAACTATGGCACCTTCATATGGAAAGAAGTAGAACTAAGGGGAAAATCAGTGGAAGATAGTTGTGAAGCCGTCTTTTACCTAGAAAGATCAAGCGACCAGTACGAGATATTCTGGGTTAAGTTCCTGGAAGAACTTTTCCACTAGATACAAAGACTTCAAGAAGCCCCAGAGTTCCAAGAATGAGTCAAGAGGATATGTGCCTGGGACATCGAAAAGCTAGGAGCACTTCATCGGCTAGATTGTCCAGTCATGTGAGCGGTTGATTTATGGGTCAGTACCACATTAGAGGGATATATTATTGAGTTTGCAGCTGAGAACCACCAATCTTTTTTGTGCGCAGAGGCGACTTTCAAGAAAGATGCAAGGGGAAGACTGTTGAGAGAGATCCCCCTGTGGATTAAAGTTTTCTTGACGGAAGAGGGGATACTGACTATGTCCCAGACTGGTATGGCAATGTAAACACCCTCACTTGGGGTAGGGCGAGGCTGGGGTAGATTCATGGCCTGAGAGAGAGGACAGGTTATTTTAAAAATGGGGGGAAACAACAAGAATTGGACTCAAGAGATGAGAGAGCCTTGAAAAGAGCCACCATAGTTGAGAAGTGGTGGCGCGAAAAGATCAAGAAAGAAACAAGACAGTATGAGAAGTTGAGGAACGAAGTCGGATCAGGAGAAGTAGAGGAAAGACAGATGGAAGAGTTGCGGAAGATGAGAAGATAGGAAAGACTGGACAGTCAAAGATTAAGTGAGAGAGTATCACAGAAAGAAAGAATTCCCTAGGAGTTGGACAGGGAGGAGAAGGTGTAGACGTAAGAGAGAAGGACGTCAACATGATTCTTGAAGAAGAAAGAGAATATTCAACCCCAATGACAGGAGAGATTGGGAATCTGGCTGAAGAGACTGTNNCAGTGGAAGAAAATGAGACCCCCCAGATCAAAGAAAATCACCCCGAAGCCAATGGCGCCAGCCTCGAATCGCCCATATCCCAAGTGTCTTCTATAAAAGCAGTAAGTTTGATACTACCTTCTCATGCTAGTTATGTTCTAGTACAATTAGTTAGTCAGTCATAGGTAGGAAGTGCGAGTACATGGAGGATATTGGGATCCCTTGGTAGATCGCAAGCAGGACCGTTAGGTTTTATTTTGATAAGAGCAACAAGATCGGAAATGGATGGTCATGCAGGAGGTTCAATTTCCCGATACCGAAAATTTTGGGGTAAGGGAGATGAATATGTTGAGAAGCATTGGTTCTTATGTGAAGCAATCTAGAGATATAGAGGGACTCTGGATGTGAATAAGTTGGTCAAGTTCCAGACTACCTTGAGAGGTCGCGCTCTCAAGTGGCACATCAAGATCATTGAGCCATGAGTGCCAGGAATGAAAGGTCAAGCGTTCACACTTGTCCAGGTACGAACAAGGTTCATAACATAGTTCAAACTACCTCAGTCAGAGAAACAGACTCTGTCTGAGTTACATGAGATCCAACAACGGGAAGGTGAATCAGCCTGGGAATACAACCAAAAATTTAAAGACTCCATAGGGAGGTTAGCGCATCCAATCCATGAAGAACATCAAAGGGAATGGTACATTCAAGGATTCTTGCCTCTAACCCAAATTCCACTAACGTAACAACAAATAGCCACCTTAACAGATGCCTTGGAACAATCAATGGAGATTGAAGCCATGGAGGGATACCCTAGGAGCCTGAGAGTGACCAGACCTCCAAAAGATGCAAACTTGGTGCAACTACAAGGGAAAATATCAGCACTGACAGAATTTATTCAAGAGCTGACAATACCTAGACTAGGACAACCATAGGTCTGGTGCACCGGATGTTATATAGAAGGACATCTAGTGAACAAATGTCCATGGATGAGGGGAATGGGAACTCCTCAGAATCCGATGGGACCCCCACCAGGACCCACGGGAGGAGTTGCGAAAGTGTCTACAAACTTACCATTCCATAACCCGACCCCTTGTCATGCTTTTCTAGGGAACCAAGCAGCACCAACAGTGGAGTATTGTGAGATTTTCCGAATCCATGGACATGGGCCAAGACAGTGCCCCGTTATGCAGAAATATTCGACAGTACCAAATACAGTACATTGTGAGTTCTGCGCATCTACCACACATACTACCAATCAATGTAGAGTGTTGGATGCACTTGCAGACAGGTTGGCCCGAACAACATTAAGGGTGAATGAAAACCCTCAGGGACCAGGAAGAGGTCGAGGAGGTGGAGCCTGAGGAGATTTCAGAGGAGGAAGAACTGGGGGAAGAGGGCCAAGCATATGTTATAATTGTGATGACCAAGGTCACATGGATAGAGACTTCCCTCATCCAAGGAGGCCATGGTGCTCTCACTACAGAACTAATTGGAATGCGACTGAAGACTGCCTAAAATTAATTGCAAAATGGGAAGATAGGGCATGACAACGAGGAACTAACCTCATCAGTTCATAAATAAAGAGAGTTATTAAGGGACAATTTCCCAACCTCAACATCGTTACTCGAGGAGGAGCCAAGACATGAGCTGATGCTAATACTCTACCCCAGATCCAGAAAGAAGCACCTAAAGAAGATAGGTATGACCCTCTAAAATAGAAGATGTTCTTTAAAGATGCCATAGAATTATTTTAGATATTTGTAGCCCTGAGATGCGAGAGAAAACCCCACAACCCATTGTTTACCCCAAGATTGCGTAAATCCCTGCTTCACCCCTGCACCCAGAAACCCTGTAGTCATACCGAGACAATCTGAGAAACCTCAAAATGTAGTCGACCTTTGGTTTCAATTATTTTCCAAAATCCTCGGGAATGATCAATTAATAGAGAAGTTGCACAATGCGATATACCTAGTTTTAGGGAATGAAGAACCCATAGAAGTAGGAATAAGGGCTAATCTTCTTGAAAAGAGTACTCAGAGAGTGTAAAGAAGAAAAGTGTGAACTGGAAAAGAATTCAGACTAGTAGCCTAATTAGATGAATTTTAGATTAAGGATATCATGTTGGATCTAGGGTCCGATGTGAACATTCTGCCTAACAAGACCTAGGAAACCTTAGGAAAACCTAGGCTGACATATTCCCCAATTCAGCTAAGAAAGCAAACCAATATTGTATCTCCCCCATAGGAAGACTGGAGAATGTGGAAATAGATGTTGCGGGAGTAAAGTCAGTGGTTGAATTTGAAGTGATTGAGATTGTGGGGGATAAGGACCCTGACCCTGCACTACTTGGCATTGATTGGGCCTATGAAAACTATGCATTAATTGACTTAAAGAAAGACACGACAACCTTTGAGGCTGATGGAATCAAGGTAGTTCAACCCTTGGATCCATATATAGGACCCAGGTATACATATCCAACAGACAATAATATGGAAGGAGATGACTTGGATCAATTGTACATTGTAGCAACATGAACAAGAGATGATTATATAAATCCTACTGTGATGGATCAGTAAGTTGGAGAAGCATACAGTCAATAGAAAAAGATTCAGAATTGGCTTTTGACAGTTGGCTACAAGGTTCGTATGAAAGATTCTCAAGAAGATGTGTAACTGTCAGAGAAACCAGATGGGTTGGGACTGAAGTTAGAGAACATCTAGTATATGATGGTACCTCAGGACTCGACAGTTTTCTGCTCAACATGGAAGAAATGGTAGTGGAGGACCAAATAATATGAGTACTAGATGTAGCTCTTCAGGACACCCCTGCCAGATGGTGGGCCAATCATAAAGCCTTACTTGGATATTGGGGTGATGTGAAGCAAGCCATCAAGTATAGGTTTCAGAACAAGGAGCAGCTGGAAGCAGAAATGCAGATGGATTTCCAAGTTGCACAACTGTTCAACGGAGAATATGATCCTAAACTGCATATCGAACAGTACGTGACACGATGGCAAGCTACGTAAATATCTTCTCAATTCTAGGTTCAGGTATTTTCCCACTCTCTAGGCCCAATCCCGAAAGCTTGGTTCATACACAAGGAAACCAGAAGATAGACTAGAGACTGGAAAACATTGGCAACTCATTTCTACAAGGACTTCTTGTTTACAAGTAAGTACCATGAGCTGGAAGTAGTCCTGCAAAAGATTAAATAATTTATTTTTACAGATAATAGTAATCAAAAATCAAGCTTAGTGGTATGTGCCAATCATAGCCGAGAACTTAAAAATAACCTTCACTTTCCCTCAACCAAGAATCCTATAGAATGCTATAAGATTAGCAGAGACTCAGAAAGCCCAGATGACTTAGAGGAATTGAGGAACCTAGCCATCAAAGAGATAGAAGGAAACAAAGAAATCCAGAACACCATACCCAATGAGACTGATATTTCCTACAATCACCCATTAAAATTGCGCAAAGTCAATATAGGGACAACAGAGCAACCTAAGATAGCTATAGTACGAGACTACTGGGATGAACAAACTAGTCAAGAGATACATAGTCTGTTGTGGGAATATGAGGATTTGTTCCCAAAGACTTTCTCAGAGTTAAAGGGAATCAAAGGAGTTATAGGAGAAATGAAAATCGAATTGAAACTAGAATCCAAGCCTGTGAGACATAGGCCATACCGTCTTAACCCTAGAATAAAAGAGAAGGTTAAGAAGGAGATAGATAGGATGTTGGAAGCATGACTCATTTTCGCAGTGGAAGAAGCAGAATGGGTCAGCCCAATAGTTATTCAAAGCAAGAAAAGCACAGAAGATATTAGGGTCTGTGTAGACTATAGAAGTCTTAACTCTGCATGTGTGCATGACCCTTTCCCAACACCTTTTACCGATGAGGTGCTAGAATAGGTTGTGGGGAAGGAAGCATACTCATTCACAAATGGATTTTCAGAGTACCACCAAGTCAGGATCACTGAAGAGGAAAAAGGAAGACCACATTCATTACAGAATGGGGATCTTTCGCATACAATGTGATGCCATTTGGCTTAAAGAACGCCCCTTCAGTTTTTTCCAGGATTGTAATAGCATCTTTTAGAGAGTTCATTCACAAGTTTATAGAAGTCTATATGGATGATTCGACGATATATAGCTTTCTCAAGGAACATGTAGCATTGCTACGACTAATGTTTGACAGATGCAGAGAATTGCAGATCTCATTGAATCTTAGAAAGTGTATCTTTTGTGTACCACATGGGAATTTGTTGGGCCACATAGTCTATCGAGAAGGAGTATTGGTAGACCCATCCAAAGTTGCGGTCATTGTGAACATTCCACCACCTACGAGTGCTAAGCAGTTGCGCTCCACGTTGGGACACACAGGGTACTATCGCAAGTTCATCATAAGATATGCCAACATTACTTGACCTCTGGAAAACCTACTGAAAAAGGATGAAACATTCCAATGGACTCCATAATGCGATAAAACATTTGAGACACTAGAGGAGAAGCTCAACACAACATCGATACTGATATTCCCAAACTGGGAAAATGAATTTCACGTCCATGTAGATGCTTCAGGAATTGCCTTAAGAGCTATCTTAGCACAACCAGGAGATGGAGTTGTGGATCATCCTATCTATTTTGCGAGTCATAAGTTGTCGCAGGCAGAGCACAACTACACAACGACAGAAAGGGAGGGTTTAGCCATGATTTATGCTTTGCAGAAATTTAGAAATTATTTGTTAGGTTCTCATTTTAAGTTCTATACTGATCATTCTGTATTGAAATATCTAGTTAATAAACATGTGTTGGAAGGGAGAATTTGTAGATGGTTACTGTTATTTCAATAATTTTCTTTTGAATTTATTGTTAAGTCAAGAAGATGCAACATAGGACCTGATCACCTATCCAGATTAGAGTCAGAGGAAAGTGGCGGAGCAGTAGATGATCAACTCCCAGATGCAGACTTGTTCTAGGTTGAGGCCATACCAGAATACCAGGAGGACATAAAAGTCTTCTTAAGTACAGAGGCCTGCCCATAAACATATTCCGCAACCCAGAAGCTCCACATGGTTGTTAGAGAAGTGGACTACCAGTTGATCGCGGGACAATTATATAAACTAGGGCTAGATAGTATCCTCAGAAGATGTGTCTTAGATCATGAAAGATAAAATATTCTCTGGGAATGCCACAATGGAGTTGAGGGAGGTTATGTAGGAGGAAAGGCCATTGCACAGAAAGTTCTACAAGCTGGACTTTGGTGGGAAATTCTCTTCAAGGATGTAAAGGTATACGCTATATCATTTGATGTTTGTCAAAGAGTGGGTAAATCGTCACGACGAGATGAATTACCACTTCAACCAGTTCGATCCCTACAGGTATTTGAGAAATGGGAAGTTGACTTCATCGGACCAATCAACCCCAAAACTAAGAATTCAAAGGCTAGATACATCATCACCGCAACTGACTACCTTACGTGTTGGGTTGGGGCAGTATAAGTTCATGATTGTTCGACCGATACTACTGCTAGGTTCATCTTTGACAATATCATCACTCGATTTGGATGTCCTAGGAGCCTAACTAGTGATTAGGTAGCCCATTTCATTAGTAACACTATAACAAATATTACAACAGAGTTCCTTATCCAGCATCACAAAAGTATCCCCTACCACCCAGAGGCCAATGGAACAATAGAAGCCTTCAACAATATCCTAGAGAGAGGGTTGAAAAAAGTCTGTTGCGCAAATCAGGAAGACTGGGATAATAGAGTTCCAGTGGTACTATGGGCTTACAGGACAACCACAACGGAACTCCACAAGTACACATCATTCCAACTAGTTTATGGGAAAGAGGAAGTTGCGCTTGCATAATTCATCACTCCAAGTTTGTACATTGCACAGATCACACATATGTCGGAGGAGGAATCAGTTGCGTAGAGACTTATAAAGCTACAAGAGCTCAAGGAGACAAGATTTCTAACAAACTTCCATCAGTCAGTTGATAAAGAAAGACAAAAATCTTGGCATGATAGGAATATTAAGACTAAGGTATTTACGCAAGGAGACAAGGTTCTACTCTATGATAGTCTGTGCCAGAAGCATCCTGTCAAGTTGCGCATGCATTTATTGGGACCATTTATAATTGCAAAGATTTGACCCTCAGGAGTAGTTAGACTTGTGCAACCTGATGGTATGTTGCGGCTAGGATGGGTGAATGGTGCTCACCTTAAACCCTATATGTCTCAAAAATTAGAAAAATGGATTGTTGCTCTAGTCCGAAGGAGCACGTATAATAGTTACATTTGAGTTTTCTGAATTTTTTGTAAATTCAGTCAATAAAGTCGATGTGCACAGTGTTGCAACATGACACATAGTTCGTTTTTTTTTTATTTAATTGTTGTTTGATACAGAACTAAAGACTCAACAACGCAGGATCAGAAGCGTAAAAGAAACCATTAATTACAGTCATTAATATGACGGGGACCTGCTTTGTGGTCAGAGGGAGAATGAATCTGAATATGATCTGAGTCCATGTACCACATTAACCCGGTCTAGTCACAGCCTTTATTTCCATTACGATACCCCATCTAAATTTATTTAAGACATAAAGCAATGATAAGAAAAGATGCCATCGAAATTCGTGTCAGGATTCCCACCTGTCAAATGGAATGGCCTGAAACTAGCCACATCCCTACCCAACTCGCACAAGTAAATGCCAGGATCGACCGATAGGATTACCCTGTTAACCCGTCCCGTCGGACGACTTAGATCCAAGTTGCATACATACGGTCATGATGAACAACAGTTATTGCTAAACTTGCCCGCTAAGCCAAGTATAAGGCTCTGACAACTCGTTAGAGAATGCATCTTTTTCAAAGAACATAGAAATTTCCGAATTCTATAGAGCAAGCCAACCTGCGAAATTGTGAAACCCGACATCTTGAGCCTAGTCCTTAGCTCACCGCGGAGGTTGTGATAACCTAAAATCCACAATGTCGAGAGCCACAGGAATTTGAAGTGCCATGTCTAAGGATGCAGTCCCAGACGAGCCCTGCGACCCCCGAGTTGAGGTCGTGGGCGATCTTAAAGGGAAGGTGGAGCAAGTCAAGCTCCTCAATCTTGACTTGACAGATCCAGTTTTGTTCCCTTAGATGAACATAGACGTCTTTTGGGAGATGGCTCCATATGAGTTGGGAGGCATGCAATTCGTGCCAAAACCAGAAATTGTCAACTTATTCAACTCGACCGTCATGAACCTCAGAGACCTACCAGTATTCGATACCACTGGTGAGGTTGCGTGGTGCACCAAATTTCTCATCAGCAGGGTGCATGACCGAAGTCTCTGGTTGGATAGGTGGTATCCAATCCATGTTGAAGACATCCATCAGCTTACTGGAATGCCCTTCGAAGGAGAAGATATGTCGAAAGGATTCCAGGGTCGTGGTAAGCACGACAAGAAGAAAGTAGAGCCCAACCTCTACGAGAGGTTCAACACAGAGAAGGGGGGACACACAACAGTAATTGACCCCATACTACTAGAGACAGTCATGACTGGTTGTTACATCATAGCCACCAAGTTTATGAGATCATATTACAAGGGTGAATGATCGCTAGGTGCATTCTCATTAGCAGACTTTTGATCCAAGAACGTTGTGTTCAATCGGTGCAGTTACCTGCTGAAGGAACTACTAGTGGCTTGCGAGGAAGCATAGTAGAAGGGAGGAACCTTCACCTACGGATATATTTTGATGGAATTCACAATGTTCAAGTAGAATCCACCTATGGGAAGGGCATCGGTGCTACCAGAAAAGGGGCGCATGGGGAAGATGTTCAAGCCCTTACAATTCACAATAGATTCAGAGAATGCAACTTTCAACACCGCAACATTTGATAAGTGGTACAATGGCCCGATAGACGCAACACAGAGGCCGTGTATTCCGAAGAAGCTCCTCAAATGCAACACAAGAAATATTTCCTTTAGCATGAACTGGCATCATATGTTTGTATGGCCAAGGCATGTTAGCAGGGAAGACTTCCATTCAAGAATGTTGTCGTTCTACCTGGACGAGGAGGCCTTCGACAAATAAGTAATGTCATGGCCAGGAGTGAAACACAACCCACGCAAGTCGGGGATGCACTATATTCTACCTGCGAAGATGTTGAAGAAGAAAGGAAAATAAGTAGGGGTAGGATTGAGCTCAGGCTCAGAGACGTAGAAGAAAGAAGCTCCGACACAATCAGACTCTGAGGAGGAAGATGAGATGCAACCATTGGAGTGTAAGAAAAGAACATTGTCGGTCTTACATCCGCTGCTAGATAAATCCGTGTTGACAAGTGAGGACGTCAACAAGATCCTGAGTGTCGTGTTCATTACTGAACCAATGGTGAAGAAGATCAGAACCGAGTTTCACCAAATAAACCTCTGAACCCCCAACCCATTGCATCGGTCGTCCCCTGCACCTGTGCAACGGTCAAAACAAGCCCCATCATCCATATTCAGGATGACCCTGAGCTTGAAGCCTTTACATCTACCATCATAACTGAGCACCCTCTGTCATAACCACAACCCTAGTCTCCACCCCTAGAAACCACCATTCCACCCCAAACCACAAACCCAGAGACGATGCAACTCGATCAGCCAGAGCAAGTGGAGCGAGAACTCCCAGAAACAACCCAAGAGTTTCCTAAGCCGAGAACAAAATTTTCTAGTCCAAACCCCGAAGTACCAGAGCATAGCCTACAACTGACTGGCGTGAACCCAAACATCCAGGACCAACAAACTGTGCCTTCTGTGCAATAAAAGGACACCCAAACCATGGAGGAGCCGCAAGCCCAAAACAACCAGCACATCCCCTCATCAACCAAGGTTGAGGGTTTCCAAGAAAGCACAACACAGAAAGAAGAAGCAAGAAACGGGCAGGAGATACCAGAGGTTTAGAAGGAACCATTATCAAGACCCGGGCAGAGTGCGACATCCGTGTGAGAACAAATGGAGCGGGTTCTCTAGAACCCTCAATAATGCATAGAGATAATGCAACTATGAATAGCTAGAATAAAGGTTTTGACTCTCTTTCCCTCAGTGCTAAGGTTGAGGATCATGCCACGATCATCAACAGAGGAGGAGGTAGAGACCTGCTTGGAGCATTCAACGACCAATGGACTTCCCCTGTAGACACGAGCACCCAGAGACGCAACCCCTTCATCCACCGACCTTGCACAGTGGCCATCGACACACTTATTTTGACTGAGTAGAGCATCAACTGATCAGCTGGAGAAAAGGCTCCAGTAGGTCGAAAGGTCTGTTGAGGTCGCAAGGGAGGAAGCGTTCCTTGCGCAAGCATTAAGAAAATAAGAAGAACATGCCAAGGTCCAGGTTGAGCACAAACTGGAAAGAGTGCAAGAAAGGCTTGTTGAATCTTGGCCGAAGATTCGCAAGGCCGCACCCCAAATGCCTGAAGCCAATGATGTGGGCGAGCCAGAGCATCAGATTGAATTTCTCCAAAGAGCATGGACACAACTCGCCACTTGCGCTGACCATCTAGAAGCACAGATGTGTTAGACTCAGAAACAAGCAGAGCAACAACCTTAGAATCTACATGAGTAGATGCAGAAGATAGTATTTGAAGGAAACAATGCCCGAGCAACACTACACAAGTACACAACAAAATGAACAAAGATTTTAAGGGAAGTCAACTATTGGATGGGAATCATCGCTCGACGCAACTAGGTCCTGGAGGATGTGCGCATGAAGATCCAGGTGTTAAATGATGAAGTTGCAGCCACAATGGATCCATTGGAGCAACAACAAAAGTTAGACCAGATCCAACAAGCGGACAACGAACTGAATTCCCTCTTTAAGGCACAGTCCCCAACAAAGAAAGAGTTGTGCGACTTCTGACCTATCATTCAGACAATGTACATACAGATGCATCAAGTTGATGCAACAACAGATTCTGAGTGGAACTCATTGTGCATGTCCAATCCAAAGGGGTGTAGTACAAAGGCGACCCAAAAGTTTGTTGCAAAAGCATCACTCCTTGCTAGGAAGAGGCAGGATAAGGTTGGAAACTTTCAAGGAGTGAGGGATCGAGCCTTGGAGTTGGTCCCAGAGTTGGGCCCTTCATTTGAAGAGGCAAAATAAGAGAAAGCACAAACAAAAGAGCATAAGGAAGAAGAAAAGGATGACAAGGGAAAACAACAGTCGCTCCTGGAAGCTGCAAAAGAACCAAGCAGTTGACTCGAGGGCAAGTCAAGGGTTGTGGTCGGAGCCTGTTGGGCCCTTAATTTTTGGGATAAGGAATCACGCAAGTTCTGATTGAGTTCGAGTTGCACAAGATTGAGAAGAAGTTGGACAGTAGTGCAATAAAGAGCAACAAAAATCAGTTGCAAAAAGAACAACGCAACGCCATCTAAGAAAAAGCAGTTGGAACAGAACAAGAAAGCGTGCAAGCTGAGACAAAAGACACAACCTAGATTATATATAGGGATGAACACAAATTGTAAAAGGTTGTTGGTTTATTTGTGCATTCGTTTTTGAGTCGTTCATATGGTATTATTGTCTGATCTTTCCCTCTCGACAGGGTTGTTATCAGATGAGTTAAGAAAAGGTTTGAGTCTGTAATGTAATCTATACGCCTTTTGAAGGTTGGAGCTCTGTGACATGAGTCCAGAGCCAAGAGTATGTAATAGAGAACTACTGTATGGTCCTGAGATTGTAATTGAAGGAAGATTCAGAAGATAATATAAGGAAGGATCTAAATTTTCAAAATTAGGCTATGTCTTCTTGTGTTTTACTCATGCATTACAATACTTATTTATGGTTTATAAGTTCCTCATGATGGTTATGTGTTTAAATTCTTTTATGAAACATAAGTAGGTTTGATTCTTGCACACATAAGATTCATATCTGTTCGATAGGTATATGTGTTGCGCAAGATCAGGATGAGTCCCAAAGGTTTGGTGAATCCTCCTAAGTCTTTTCCTTACCCTTCCCTATCTATTTGTCCCAACAATGCTTCGAGTGAGATTTCTTCTCTTCGGAGGAGATGAAAATGCCAACACTCTAGACTACTTGGTGCCTTTTGTTGGTAACCTGAGAAGGAACCTAGTTTGATCAAAATTTCCCCAACACGACTAGGGTCAGATCGATGGGATGCTTGACCTGGCAGTGCAGAGGTACCCTGGTAGGAGAGGATAAGATATCTGAGTATTCTTCCATAACCTTATCCACTTTCTTCTATTGTGTGGGGAGATCGGTCACAGAGGCCCTGGATGTGGTTGCGATCTTTCGCTCACTCTGAGAGCGAATCACAAAGAAGACAAATTTCTCGGTCTGAGAGATGACCTTCTTGCATTGCTTGGAAAAGATCAAGGAAATAACACTAGGAGGCATTACCTCGGGTATCTTATACAATTTCATGTTCAAAGTAATAATAAAACTATGATGCCTAGACTCATATACAACATGACGTTTCCATAAATAAGGTTGGCCCAAAAGAACATTACAAATTTAGAGAGGAGCAATATCACACAATACCTCGTATTTGAAGGGCTTGATGTCATATGATAGTCGACATTGTTGGTTGAAGCGCATATCGCTTCCTTGGCAGAGCCATCCAATGGTGTAGGGTTGTGGGTGTGGCATTGTCGGCAGGGCCAGCCGCTTGACGACCTTTGCTAAGATGAGATTTTTCTAGCTACCGCTATCAATGATGAAGTGCAGTGGGGTGCCTTTTACCCACATCTGTGAATGGAAGAGGTGCTCACCTTCTTCTAGCTCGTCTGGTTCACCTGGATGGAGCTTGGTGGTAGAAATGGTGGCACTAAGTTCTGCTTCCATGATTCATCTTCCCCTTTATGGTTTTAACTCAGAGTCAAAACCCACATCTGATTCATAGGCTTTCACTTGTGCCACCAGCAACTACTCTGAACGACAGTCAACAGCGTTATGCCAAGGGATCTTATGGAAGTCGCACCACTTCCCGGTATCTTTCTTTGTCTTTACAGTGTCCTTCTTTGCTTGCGGCTTGGACTGGTTGTCCTGATACTATCCATATTTTCTCTGTCCTTTGTTCTATGGGTTGGGGCCTCCAATTCATGGTTTTTTTTGTGAGGGGTTCCTAGGCCCAAATTTCCACGCCTTTTGTTTGAGATTCTTCTCGATTTTGACATCATATCGGTAGGCCGTGCCCAAGGACGAGATGTCCAGAAATTACATTTCGGTTTGGATGTATCTCTGTAGAGCACCACAATACTTGAGCACCAGTTGTCACTCTGAATCTTTGATACCCAGCTTGGTGCGCAAGGTATGGAAGATATGTTGGCCCTTGACCAAGTTTTGAGGAAACATTGGTCGTGTTTGACCACTTTTGGGGCTTCGACAGGCTGGTCGAAGATGGAGCACCCAGGAGGAGCGGAGATCGAGGGATCTCGCTTATTATGCGGGATTGTCGACCCAACAAGGGGTTTACTAGGGTTTATGTAATCTGTTAAGGGATGTAGACCCATGGGTTTACCCATGATTAGGCCTTGTTGTAAATGTATAAATAAGTAGTAGCTAAGCGATGTAAAGGTAGTACTAATTGGCTTAGTGCATGACTAGTTGGCTTTGTGAAAAGAGTATGTTAAGACTTGCATAGCTAAGTGCAAGTGTTTTTGTAAGTGATCTATGCTACTAAGGAGTTGGCTATGTGCCTTGACCTAGTTTTGGGAATGAGGATCTGGTGCGCAACTCGCAGATCTCCTGTCCTCTACGGAGTTGGGCTCTGTCGCTTTGTGCACATGAGCAAATGAATGTAAGAAGATTGAAGACTAATAAAGAAGAAGAAGAAGTTGGTGGACGTAGCCCCACATTGGGGTGAACCACGTATATCCTAAGTCTTGATGTGCTTTGTGCGATGTTGTTTATGTGATTTATGCTTAGTGTTGTTGTTATAATGTACGATGAATGCATCTGATGTTGTAGCTTAGTGCTTGATGGTGTGAATGAATTTTATATCTGAGTTAATGCTATGAGCTAAGTGATTAGATTTTCTTGATTTGATCATTGTTGCGTTGATCTGTAATAAGGGTTAATCTGCGATGTGAATGAGAATCATAATCTAATGCATATTACTGGCTAAGTGCTCTGTTAAGTGTTGTAATCACAGATCTATGTCCCAGCTTGGTTGTAGACACCTGAGTTCTACAACCCCCCCTGCCTCTACCTCGAGTGAGACCTCATTTAGTTCGTAGGTGTTGCCGAAAGGGCTGGTAGTTAGGGTTTTGTTGGTGCGTTGTTGAAGCATTGAACCATGGGTCTGCCCCTGTGCCAAAAAATGGTTTCGATGCCAGGACCTGAAACTGTGATTACTGGGAACTGAATAAAAGAGAAAGCTATGTGCATAGATCTATTGTTGTAGTGCGCAATATTCTACTTGACTTGTGAAACTCTGTGCTAAGAAAGGAACATGATTTGATGATATCATAATCTAATCCAAGAACAGAGAAGAGAACAAAGAACATATTAGACTCGTACTTCAAGTACTAAGAGAGCATCATCTCTACACTAAGTTTAACAAGTGAGACTTTTTCCAGAAGCAAGTCCATTACTTAGGCCATATTATTTCTAAGGAAGGGGTGGCAGCAGACCCCGACAAGATCAGATCTATCATGGAATGGCCTACCCCAAAGGATGTATCCGATATCAGATCCTTCATGGAATTAGCAGGATACTATAGAAGGTTCATAAAAGGGTTTTCTAAGATTGGTTGTCCAATCACTACCCTTCAAAAAAGGGGGGTTAAATTCACTTGGACATCAAAATGTGAAGAAACATTTCAGGAATTGAAATACCTCCTGACCCATGCACCCGTGCTGAAGATTGCAGACCCGGATAATGATTTCCTCGTGTGTACATATGCCTGGAAGGAAGGACTCAGAGGAGTTCTTATGCAAGAGGGACGTGTAATTTGCTACGCATATAGGAAATTAAATTAGCATGAGATTAATTATGTGACCCATGACCTAGAGCTGGCTTCCATAGTACATACTTTAAAAATGTGGAGGCACTACCTCTTGGGTAGGATATGTGTGCTTATGACAGACCATTGTGGGTTGAGGCACCAGTTTGATCAACCAAAACTCAATGCTAGGCAAGCTAGGTGGATGGCTCTCCTTAGTGAGTTTGATTTTGAAATCAAACACATCAAAGGAAAGGAAAATAGGGTGGTCAATGCCCTTAGCAGAAGTATAAAAATGATTCATCTAGCAGCGGTAAGCACCTGTGAAACAGATGTCAGGGAAAGAGTCAAGAATCCATGAGAAACATACGTATTCTTCAAGATCGTGACCTCACACCTAAGGAAAGAGCCTACAGGGATAAAGTATGAAGGCTACCAGATGATCGAGGAAGGTCAGCTGACTTACAGAAACAGATTGTATATTCCGAACTGTGAAGACTTGAAGAGGTTCATAATGGATGAACTACACAAGAGACCTGTTA
>JASDQU010109328.1:226860-245667 GCA_032191745.1 Picea mariana
CCCCTAGAAACCACCATTCCACCCCAAACCACAAACCCAGAGCCGATGCAACTTGATCAGCCAGAGCAAGTGGAGCGAGAACTCCCAGAAACAACCCAGGAGTTGCCTAAGCCAAGACCGAAATTTTCTGGTCCAAACCCCGAAGTACCAGAGCATAGCCTACAATTGACTGGCGTGAACCCAAACATCCAGGACCAACAAACTGTGCCTTCTGCGCAATAAAAGGACACCCAAACTGTGGAGGAGCTGCAAGCCCAAAACAACCAGCACATCCCCTCACCGACCAAGCTTGAGGGTTACCAAGAAATCACAACACAGGAAGCAAAAGAAAGAAACAGGTAGGAGATACCAGAGGTTTAGAAGGAACCATTATCAAGACCCGGGCAGAGCGTGACATCCGCATGAGAACAGATGGAGCGGGTTCTCCAAAACCCTCAACAATGCGCAGAGATAATGCAACTATGAATAGCCAGAACAAAGGTTTTGACTCTCTTTCCCTCAGCGTTAAGGTTGAGGATCGTGCCACGATCGTCAACAGAGGAGGAGGTAGAGACCCGCTTGGAGCATTCAATGACCAATGGACTTCCACTACAGACACGAGCACCCAGAGACACAACCCCTTCATCCACTGACCTTGCATAGTGGCCAGCGACACACTTATTTTGACTGAGTAGAGCATCAACTGATCAGCTGGAGAAAAGGCTCCAGCAGGTCGAAATGTCTGTTGAGGTCGCAAGGGAGGAAGCATTCCTTGCGCAAGCATTAAGAAAATAAGAAGAACATGCCAAGGTCCAGGTTGAGCACAAACTAGAAAGAGTGCAAGAAAGGCTTATTGAAGCTTGGCCGAAGATTCGGAAGGCCGCACCCCAAATGCCTGAAGCCAATGATGTGGGCGAGCCAAAGCATCAGATTGAATTTCCCCAAAGAGCATGGACACAACTCGCCACTCGCACTGACCATCTAGAAGTATAGATGCGTCAGACTCAGAAAGAAGTAGAGCAACAACCTTAGAAGCTACATGAGTAGATGCAGAAGATAGTATTTGAAGGAAACAATGCCCGAGCAACACTACACAAGTACACAACAGAATGCACAGAGATTTTAAGGGAAGTCAACTATTGGATGGGAATCATCGCTTGAAGCAACTGGGTCCTGGAGGATGTGCGCATGAAGATCCAGGTGCTGAATGATGAAGTTGCAGCCACAATGGATCCGTTGGAGCAACAACAAAAGTTCGACCAGATCCAACAGGCGGACAATGAACTGAATGCCCTCTTTAAGGCACAGTCCCCAACAAAGAAAGAGTTGTGCGACTCTTGACCTATCATTCAGACAATGTGCATGCAGATGCATCAAGTTGATGCAACAATAGATTCTGAGTGGAACTCATTGTTCATGTCCAATCCAAAGGGGTGTAGTACATAGGCGACCCAACATTTTGTTGCAGAAGCATCACTCCTTTCTAGGAAGAGGCAGGATAAGGTTGGAAACTTTCAAGGAGTGAGGGAGCGGGCCTTGGAGTTGGTCCCAGAGTTGGGCCCTTCATTTGAAGAGGCAAAATAAGAGAAAGCACAAACAAAAGAGCATAAGGAAGAAGAAAAGGATGACAAGGGAAAACAACAGTCAGTCCTGGAAGCTGCAAAAGAACCGAGCAGTTGACTCCAGGGCAAGTCAAGTGTTGTGGTTGGAGCCTATTGGGCTCTTAATTTTTGGGATAAGGAATCACGCAAGTTTTGACTGAGTTCGAGTTGTACAAACTTGAGAAGAAGTTGGACAGTAGAGCAAGAAAGAGCAACAAAAATCAGTTGCAAAAAGAACAACGCAATGCCATCTACGAAAAAGCAGTTGCAACAGAACAAGAAAGTGTGCAAGCCGAGACAAAAGACACAACTTAGATTATATATAGGGATGAACACAAATTGTGAAAGGTCGTTGGTTTATTTGTGCATTTGTTGTTGAGTCGTTCATATGGTATTATTGTCTGATCTTTCCCTCTCGACAGGGTTGTTATCAGATGAGTTAAGAAAAGGTTTGAGTCTGTAATGTAATCTATACGCCTTTTGAAGGTTGGAGCTCTATGACATGAGTCCAGAGCCAAGAGTCTGTAATAGAGAACTACTGTATGGTCCTGAGATTGTAATTGAAGGAAGATTCAGAAGATAATATAAGGAAGGATCTAAATTTTCAAAATTAGGCTATGTCTTCTTATGTTTTACTCATGCATTACAATACTTATTTATGGTTGATAAGTTCCTCATGATGGTTATGTGTTTAAATGATTTTATGCAACATAAGTAGGTTTGATTATTTCACACATAAGATTCAGATCTGTTCGATAGGTAGATGTGTTGCACAAGATCAGGATGAGTCCCAAAGGTTTTGTGAATCCTCCTAAGTCTTTTCCTTACCCTTCCCCATCTATTTGTCTCAACAACGCTTTGAGTGAGACTTCTTCTCTTTGGAGGAGATGAAAATGCCAACGCTCTAGACTACTTGGTGCCTTTTGTTGGTAACCTGAGAAGGAACCTGGTTTGATCAAAATTGTGCCAACATGCCTAGGGTCAAATCGATGGGATGCTTGACCTGGCAGTGCATAGGTACCCCGGTAGGAGAGGATAAGATATCTGAGTATTCTTCCATAAGCTTATCCACTTGCTTCTATTGTGTGGGGATATCGGTCACAGAGGCCCTGGATGTGGTTGCGATCTTTCGCTCATTCTGAGAGCGAATCACAAAGAAGACAAATTTGTCGGTCTGAGAGATGACCTTCTTGCATTGCTTGGCAAAGATCAAGGAAATAACACTAGGAGGCATTGCCTCGGGTATCCTGTACAATTTCATGTTCAAAGTAATAATAACACTATGATGCCTAGACTCATATACAACATGACGTTTCCATAAATAAGGTTGCCCCAAAAGAACATTACAAATTTAGAGAGGAGCAATATCACACAATACCTCGTCTTTGAAGGGCTTGATGTCGTATGACAATCGACATCGTTGGTTGAAGTGGAGATCGCTTCCTTGGCAGAGCCATCCAATGGTGTAGGGTTGTGGGTGCGGCATTGTCGGCAGGGCCAACCGCTTGACGACCTCTGCTAAGATGAGCTTCTTCTGGCTACCGCTATCAATGATGAAGTGCAGTGGGGTGCCTTTTACCCACATTTGTGAATGGAAGAGGTGCTCACCTTCTTCTAGCTCGTCTGGTTCACCTGGATGAAGCTTGGTGGTAGCAATGGTGGCACTAGGTTCTGCGTCAATGATTCATCTTCCCCTTTCTGGTTTTGACTCAGAGTCAAAACCCACATCTGATTCATAGGCTTTCACTTCGGCCACCAGCGACTGCTTTCAGCGACAGTCAGCAATGTCATGCCAAGGGATCTTATGGAAGTCGCACCACTTCCCGGTATCTTTCTTTGTCTTACGGTGTCCTTCTTTGCTTGCGACTTGGACTGGTTGTCCTAATACTGTCCATATTTTCTCTGTCTTTTGTTCTATGGGTTGGGGCCTCCAATTCCTGGCTTTTTTTGTGAGGGGTTCCTAGGACCAAATTTCCGCGCCTTTTGTTTGAGCTTCTGCTCGATTTTGACGTCATCTCGGTAGGCCGTGCCCAAGGACGAGATTTCCAGAAATTCCATTTCGGTCTGGATGTATCTCTGCAGAGCACCGCGATACTTGAGCACCAGATGTCACTTTGAATCTTTGATACCCAACTTGGTGCGCAAGGTATGGAAGATATGTTGGCCCTTGACCAAGTTTTGAGGAAACATTGGTCGTGTTTGACCACTTTTGGGGCTTTGACAGGCTGGTCAAAGATGGAGCACCCAGGTGGAGCGGAGATCGAGGGATCTTGCTTATTATGCGAGATTGTCGACCCAACAAGGGGTTTACTAGGGTTTATGTAATGGGTTAAGGGATGTCGACCCATGGGTTACCTATGATTAGGCCTTGTTGTAAATGTATAAATAATTAGTAGCTAAGCGATGTAAAGGCAGTACTAATTGGCTTAGTGCATGACTAGTTGGCTTTGTGCAAAGAGTATGTTAAGACTTGCGGAGCTAAGTGCAAGTGCTTTTGTAAGTGCTCTATGCTACTAAGGAGTTGGCTATGTGCCTTGACCTAGTTTTGGGAACGAGGATCTGGTGCGCAACTCGCAGATCTCCTGTCCTCTACAGAGTTGGGCTCTGTCGCTTTGTGCACATGAGCAGATGAATGTAAGAAGATTGAAGACTAATAAAGAAGAAGAAGAAGAAGAAGTTGGTGGACGTAGCCCCACATTGGGGTGAACCACGTATATCCTGAGTCTTGATGTGATTTGTGCGATGTTGTTTATGTGATTTATGCTTAGTGTTGTTGTTATAATGTACGATCAATGCATTTGATGTTGTATCTTAGTGCTTAATGGTGTGAATGAATGTTATATCTGAGTTAATGCTATGTGCTAAGTGATTAGATGTGCTTGATTTGATCATTGTTGCGTTGATCTGTAATAAGGGTTAACCTGCGATGTGAATGAGAATCATAATCTAATGCATATTACTAGCTAAGTGCTCTGTTAAGTGTTGTAATCACAGATCCGTGTCCCAGCTTGGTTGTAGACACCTGAGTCCTGCAACCCCCCCTGCCTCTACCTCAAGTGAGACCTCATCTGGTTCGTAGGTGTTGCCGAAAGGGCCGATAGTTAGGGTTTTGTTGGTGCGTTTTTGAAGCATTGAACCCTGGGTCTGCCCCTATGCCAAAATATGGTTCCGATGTCGGGACCTGAAACTGTGATTATTGGGAACTGAAGAAAAGAGAAAGCTATGTGCGTAGATCTGTTGTTGTAGTGTGCAATATTCTACTTGACTTGTGAAACTCTGTGCTAAGAAAGGAACATGATTTGAAGAAAAGAGGTAAGATCTTAAATCTTTGTGCTCTGGTGAAGGTAAGATAAGTGGAAATTTTTGCTTCGAAAGTATGAATCTAGGTTTGTTTGATAGATTTTGAAAAAAACTAGAGCACAGTTAGAAGAAAGAGTTGATCTGAATAAATTTGATAGAAATAGAGAAAAATATGTTATTCCTATGCATAGAAAGAATTTTTGGACTAATAAGTGGATGCAGGAACCTAGAAAGAATTTTTGCAGATTGCAGGTCCAACACTGTGATCCCAGTGCACAGTACATGAAAGAATGGGGCTCGTTTAGAAGAAAGAGAGGATTGAAACTGTGTTATAATTGCAGAAGCCTGGGACATCTTGCTAAGGAATGCCCTGGTAGAGGTCCTATTTGTCTGTGCTGTAAAGCTATTGGTCACGAGGTTGAGGATTACCTGAGAATGATTGCTAAAGTTGAAAAGATGAACACGAGACAAGAAAACTATAAAGAAGGTCAAGAAACTAAGGATATGTTAAATAATCATAAAGAGAAAGAATCAGAGCAAGCTCAAACTATGTTAAAAGAAGTAATGGATGATCACAGAGACATCAATTTACCAGAGATTCTGAAAGAAAAAAAAAATGCATAGTCACAAGAATAGAAGACTTCGACATAGACTGTGTATTAAATGAAGAAACACATGTGAATATTATGCTAGAAAGCACTTGGGAAAATTTGGGAAAACCTACTATGATACCTTCATTGGGAAGGATATGCTTGTTTAAATGAAAGATGATAACCCTACGTGGAAGAGTTACTAATATACCTATGATTTCTCTTGAAACGTCAACAGAAGAGGATTTTGAAGTTATTAGGTTTTGTTGATAACAATGCCCTTTTCCCACTCTTATTAGGAAAGAATTGGATTGTGAAAGATTAGATCACAAGAAAAGCAGAGGAGGAAACCACAGAACGAAAAAAGAAAGAATTAAGCGACCTCATAACCAGAAGAATAGAGTGACTAATAGAAGAACAAGAGGATAAGTCGAAGCAACAGAGGGCAAGAGAACTCGCTATCGAAGTTGAAAGAACCCAAAAATGATTGAAGGACCTATCCATGCAAGAAAGAAGAATACCCACCCTAGAGTTAATGAGAGAAGAGGTATTACCTTCAAACCCTTTGAAAGAACATCGAAAATGAAAAGTTACCATACTAAGAGAAGATAAGGATAACAATGGAAAGAGGAATCCAGAGACTCTGATCACAGAAAAGAAGGCGAGGAATCTCAGTAAGAATAAAGCCAAGTTAGAAAAACTACGGGAAGTTCCAGAAAAGACTTCGTAGGAGGTAGATTTGTAGAACTTGAACGTCGCCGGAATAAGATAACCACATAGAATGGGACTTTGCCATGGTGAATCTATATGACCATTAGAGGTGCCCCGACAATTAGAATGACGCTCCGAGACTACTGGAAATGCAGTTATTACCGAAAATACCGTCGTTGGACCGTTGAGACCATGCCATAACAGACTGATTCATATTGATTGAGGCATCCCTACCTATTGGAGGAATCGGTTACTACGCTTTCTTATTTAACTCGCCGAACGCTGCACCAGGACCACTTTTTGCAAACCGTGATATCCGAGCTAACAAAGAATACATTGTATTGTGCTATGCTTTCTATACCTCGCCATTTGTTTGATTACCTCACTTGTCTATTCGCCTACCCAATTTATTTTGTTACAACTGCGAATGTCGGGCAAACCAAGCGCATTAGAAAAGTTTTTGGAGGAGATTCTTGTAGACCTCATGGTTGAGAGAGTCATGTCTATAGGAATACATGCGTCGTCGACTGGCGGATTGTAAGCATCCCCATCGATTGGACGACGTTCTATCCGCACTACTGAGAAGTGAAGCAAACACCGCGACGATATGGCTAACGTGAAGCAAATCCCATTGGTCTCGCCGGAGTACATGCCGCCTTTGGCTGGTGCGGTGAACCACGACAGTATCCCACATGAATTTGAGTACACATTGATCACCGCGTACATCCTGAAGGGGATATGCATAGTTGGACCCCAGTTAGGACATATCCCAGCTTTGAAGAACAACAACTTTAACCTCAGAGACAAGAAGAATTACGCGATGCTTGTGCCGTATCGGTATTTGATGAGAACGATTGGGAAGAAGCCACACATAGTCTCCCAGCCATAGATTAAGGAGCTCGCGTAGTCGACGATCATAAATGTAATGAATATCCCTCACTTTGACCGACATCAGGAGGTTAACACTTGCGTTAAACTCCTCCTGTCGTGTTACCATGGACAGACACGTGACTGTGGATCTGACTCTGATCCACCTCATCATAGGACTGAGCATGCAGGGACCGAACCCTCAATAGTTCTACCCAGGGAAGACTTCAGATTGCTCCTTGGCTCAATGGATAAAGGAATACTATGGCAATGTAGAAAAGGGAAAGTGAGGCTACAAGGTAAGATCATCAGAAAGAACCATCAGAAAGAACCATCCAACACAGGTCATAGGATTCGTAGTAGACCTCACAAGGAAGTGCGTAGAACGAATGCAAATGAGTTGGGCGAGTTACCTTGTCAACGAGCTCGAGTAGGACTTCCACAAAGAGCAGGATCAGGGATACGAGTTTCATTTCAGTTGGTTATTGGTTTTAATCGCATTTGTCATTTGGGAGATGCTGGAAGGAGTGACATTTCCATAAGTTAAGCCACCAGAGCTGTTGGCCGCAAGGTTCTCCACCTTGTGGTATACAAATGACATGTCGAAGCAGTGGCAGTCGAACATTGTCTTCCATGCTTATTACCAGCAGCTGAAGTGCACCATTGAGGCATTTCCACGAATGACCCCGAATACACTGCATCAGTACAGACCGTTAGCGAAGTTCCACACAGATCGACACTTTATCTAGATCATTGCATGCAGGGATGAAAGTAAGGAGGAACTGCAGTCCTATTACAAGATGATTGACGAAGATATGGAGGAGATCACTAAAGAATGGCCAACAGAGTTCCTTGTACTGGTTGAGGATGCAAAAATATCCAACCTTGACATCATCAGAAGTTCCTTGGTCATCCGGGTCGAACATGATGGATAGACTAGCGCGAAGAAAAAGAAGAAAAAGGAGGAAGTGCAGAACATAGAAACCGATGAGGAGGACAGTGCCTTAGAGGAAAGTAGGCCTGATTCACCCACAGAAGGAGGAGGAGACGAAGTAAACCAAGAAGAAGGAGGGGAAGAAGGAGGGGAAGAAGAAGAAAAGTAAGACAAAGGAGAAGTTACACCACCGAAGGATCCCTCTACTGAGTTCGAAACATCGAATAAAATGAAGGTTTCCCTGTAGAAACCTTCAATAAGAAATAAGACCCAAGCCAATAAGCCTCAGTCGAAGAATGTGCTCACAGTGGACGATGTCGATCTTATCATCGTAGCCATGGAGGATGGTTTAGAGGATATCTTACAGATACATGAAGCGAAACAAGAAACATTGTATGAAAGAATAGAGAAGGAGCTTAGGGACATACAACAAGCCATCCAGTCAAGCCGCGCAGTACCTACTGCGCCCGCTTCGCCAGAGATTGCAGAATTGGGGATGAGCCCACCCAATTACAAAGGTTAGCAAATGCAATAGAGGCTCGACTTAGTTGAGTCCAAGAAGAAAAGGAGCAAGCTACAAAATCCTTGAAGCAAGAGAAGGAGGAGGTCATAGAGTAAGTTTGAGTTGTGCGGAAGGAGAAAGTTGAAATTAGGGTGATGTTCGAGGAGGAAAAAGAGAAGATACAGAAAGAAAAAGACCAAATACTCACAAAGAAGACTGTAGTTAAAGAAGCAGTGACTAAAGCACTTTCCTCTGTGTCGGGCTTGGCACAGGAGGAAGAAGAGTCAGTCGAGATACAAGTAGGTATGCTTGTTTAGGCCATTCAACAACCTCAAGAAAGAGTAACAGAGTTAGAACTTCAAGCAGTGTTGAGAACTCCGCAAGAAGTGTGCGATCAGAGGGAAGAAATCACCAAGAGCGCAGTTGGAAGTATCAKGGCACTTGCCTTAGAATGTAAGCAGTTTAGTGACCGTAGTGCGCAGACCTACGAATGCCTCACAGAAGATTTGGAGCTAAGAAAACTGGAAGCACAACTCTAGGAGGCGTAGCAACAAGCATCCACTGTGAAAGTGTAGATGAAACTGCTCACTCTAGTCGAGAGGATGAAAATATCACAGAAACAACACACAGTCCAACAACAGGTTACTTCCATCCGGAGCAGAGTCATGGAGGTTACACAGAGACTTCAGCCGGTGCAGGATGAATCCTGCATGCTTTTTGAAGAGATTGAAGGACAAGGCTCACAGCTGGAACAAGTGGTTATGATAGTGGAACAATGCCCGGAAGGGCCTGTTACCGAGCAAGTGATTCAAGAGTTCATTGAGTAGGAAGATCTGGCAAAGCAACAAGTCGATGCAACTCGAGCTAAGCTCGAGTCCTTTGAAGCAACGTTTCCTAGATCTGAGTGACTCGGGATGAGTCACAGGTGAGTGTTGGGGGCCTGTCTTCCCTTGACCAAGTTTTGAGGAAACATTGGTCGTGTTTGACCACTTTTGAGACTTTGACAAGCTGGTTGAAGATGGAGCACCCAGGTGGAGCAGAGATCCAGGGATCTCGCTTGTTTTGTGGGCTTGTGGACCCAACAAGGGATTTACTAGGGTTTATGTAATGAATTAAAGGATGTCGGTCCATGGGTTTACCCATTATTAGGCCTTGTTGTAAATGTATAAATAAGTAGTAGCTAAGAGATGTAAAGGCAATACTAATTGGCTTAGTGCATGACTAGTTGTCTTTGTGCAAAGAGTATGTTAAGACTTGCAGAGCTAAGTGCAAGTGTTTTTGTAAGTGCTCTATGCTACTAAGGAGTTGGCTCTGTGACTTGAACTGGTTTTGGGAAGGAGGATTTGGTGCGCAGCTCACAGATCTCCTCTCCTCTGCGGAGTTGGGATTTGTTGTTTTGTGCACATGAGAAGATGAATGTATGAAGATCGAACACTAATAAAGAAGAAGAATAAGTTGGTGGACGTAGCCCCACACTGGGGTGAACCATGTATATCCTGATTGTTGATGTGCTTTGTGCAATGTTGTTTATGTGATTTATGCTTAGTGTTATGTTTATAATGTATTTGATGTTGTAGCTTAGTGCTTAATGGTGTGAATGAATTATAGATCTGAGTTAATGCTATGTGCTAAGTGATTAGATGTGCTTGATCTGATTGTTACTGCGTTGATCTGTAATAAAGGTTAATCTGCGATGTGAATGCGAATCATAATCTAATGCATATTACTAGATAAGTGCTTTGTTAAGTGTTGTAATCACGGATCTATTCCCCAACTTGGTTGTAGACACCCGAGTCTTGCAACGCCCCCTACCTCTACCTCAGGTGAGACTTCATATGCTTCGCAGGTGTTGTCGAAAGGGCCGGTAGTTAGGGTTTTGTTGGTGCGATGTTGAAGCGTTGAACCTTGGGTCTGACCCTATGCCAACAAGATATTTGTGAACTTTGGCACTACTTGGTGTCTTTCTTGTTGCAATGTGGTCCATTTGGTATAAAAATCATCATTACTTCCGACAGGGTAGTATTGTTCCTTAATAACATCCCTAAAGGATTCCCAGTTGGCTGCAACTATAAATAAAGAGGGTTCCTCTGTTTCCTTTTTCTCACATAAATTTTTCCACCAATCTTTGACATTGGGAATGACTTTGAGGAGTTCAAAATTAATCTTTTCTCTATTCGAAAAGTTATGGACAGAAAAATACCCTTCTAATAGATTCAACCACTTATTTACAACATCTGCGTCTATGTGACCTTCAAATATAGGAATATCGAAGTTGATTTTTACCTTGAAGGGGGCATCATCTCCGCTCGAGGAAGATGCGTCACCTGTTGGTAGCCGCCGAAGGATTTGTGCGAAACTATCCATCATCTCGTTCCTCTGTTGCGTGAGGGATTCCTCAAGAAACATTTTGAAATGATCTCATGTCCCATCATATTTCGTTTCCTCTTCCATGATAGGTTGCTTGGGCGTGCGAGATATTTTTTCCTTGAGAGAAACAAGCTCGAGACCCAATTATTTGTACCCTGGCCTCATTGGGGACATGCATTAACACAACAAGGAGTAGACCTCTTTGATACCACTGATCTAGATTTTATGAGCAGAACGAAATGAATACAAATTATTAAAATATGATTAAAACTGAGTAAAAGAGATACAGTAAAATTGGTTTTCTATTCAATAAGGAAATAAGTTGAAACTGTAAAATGCAACGGAAAACAAGCTTGCTCGAATGGTGGCGACTTATCTCTGAGAAGAGATGTGACCGTTGCGCTCATTCGCAAGAACATGATTACAATGAGGCCCTTAAGGCCTTTTTTTTACAATCAACAGGAATTCCAAAAACCCTAGACATCCAAAAAATTAACCCTAGGAGATGAAGCACCAAAAGTCATGTGGGCTCCATTTGGGTAAGTTAGTACATCAACTTCCCGGGGTCGTAACTTTTGCATACGATCTCCGTTTTAGGCGCATGATAGCTCGTTGGAAAGGTATCATAGAGGATATTCATTTTGAGGGCTCATTCCAAGCCTTCGGCTATAATTAAAAATATCGATCGTGAAAAACCTTCATTTAGGCCCTGAAAATGGCCCCGAAATTTAAAAACTGCTAAAAAATAATAAATTGCCAAGATTGCCAGAAAACTGTTTTGAGGGAGTTGGAAAAGATGGGTGGTCACCCATATCCACGTTGATAAAAAAAACTTATCATATATATTTAATTTCTATTTCAAATAATCAAGGAGGAGATCAGATCTTATCTCCAAGTCGAATTGATGAGGTGGCTTATCAACTGTTGTCTATGAGATTTTTTAGGAAAATAAATCTGGCAAATTCCTGAAAAATAGGGTCCAAAAATATCTTTGTATCTCTAAAACTGTGATAGTTGTGTAAAATTAGAGAGAGGTTTTTTGTGAAGGGGCCTGTTCCCAACAAAAACCTCTTTTGGTTTCCAAAACTTCATCTCCAGCTTCTTTGAAACGTCGCCAAAAATTGGTCCCTAAAACAAGAAATGATTTATTGTGAAATCTCTAAAAAATAGGCCTCAAAGATATATTCGAACCTATTAAAGTGTGATATTTGTGTAAAAACTGAGAGAAATTTTTGTGAAGGGGCCTGTTTTCAATAAAAACCTCTTTTGGTTTCAAAGAATTCAACTCCATCGTTTCAAAAAATTCTCTTGAGGATAAGGACTACAAAAGGAAAAAAAAAACAAAGTATTTCCTGTATTTGATTTCAGTCTTTCTTCTTTTTTCTTGATTCTCTGATATGGATTCCTTTGTTGTCTTCAGGCTCATCATTTGGAACAAGCAACTTCATATTGAGTATGAATATCCAGTTCAACCTTTGTTTTTTGTTTCTTTTTATGTGTTTTGGTGGCTTGATTGTAGCTTTTAATTCTTTCACCCTGTCATTTTCATCCATTATTTCCATTCTGAATTCTAGATGTTCTTCAACTGGACCAGACCGATTCAAGTCAATAGAGAACCTAGGATTTAGACTTTGAAATCATGCTTACAATCCTTATAAGATGAACTACCATCAATCTCCTCTACTTCAACATTATCTGACATTTTAATCCCTTGATAATCTTGCAGCTTTGTCTCTAGGAAACAATCAAATTCTGATTTGATCTCATCCTCAAATGGATTATTTTCAAGATCTGTTGAATAACACTTTTTCAGGAATGATTTGGGTAAGGTTTTGGACTTTATACTTAGCTTTTTGGAGGCTCTGGTCACATGCTTCATGGGGTGATCTGCTACCTATTTTCCCTTCCTATCCTTTTGTTGTTCTTCCATAGTATCATATTCATATTTAGGCTCTAGTTTGACCTTTTCCCCTTTGTATGAAGAAGTGATAGGTGATTTTCCCTTTTCCTCCCATGCACTTTCTATTGTGTCATCAAGGTTCTAAGTAAACATCAAATAAATTTCCTCATGATAGCCCTGTAGCATTGAGTAGAAGTTAAACCACCCTGCCCTTCTGAGCCTTTGCGAAATCTCTGGGCAAGTTTCAAGAAATTCAATTCCCTCTAGTTCTATTTGGGTAACTTTCGTGCTTTTCTTAGGTGCCATAATGCAGATCACTGAATTTCAGAGTCTGTCTAGGGTTTCTGTCAGCAACAACTATAGATATTTTGAAAATGTTGTGGAAGAGGTTGGCGACCTGCAAAACTTGTATAAAATGAAACCAAATATAATGAAAGACTCGGGTATAATCCGTTAACCATCATTCTATGAAACCAAATATAAAGAAAGACTTGGGTGTAATTTGTTAACCATCATTCTATGAAACCAACAGACCTGTGATATGATTTAGAGTGAAGGAGTACAACCTCGATCTCTTCGAATGAGTATAAAACTAAGAACATGAATTTGATATTTAATTGTCAATCATGTTGGATTTTAGGATAAGATCTCGAGCATCCTCTTACATGATCTTGTGAAGTGGTGCATGAAAAATAATGATTACTCCTGGCGCTATTCTTGTAGCCCCTTTTCCCATAAGAAAAATTTCAAATTTAAAATGAGAAAAAGACTTTGGACTTGATGGAAAGATCCTAGAAGTCTAATTCTAAGCTTAATCACACTAATGAATGTTAAAAACACTCAAAAAGAATAATGCAAGCACACTTTTAAAACTATAGAGGAAGAAAACAAAATGTAAAGTAATGCTAGGAAAGGATAGGGCAGGGAAAATAATCTTTCAACAATCATTGCAAAATCAAGGACTAACAGACGTGTCCACTTTTTGGCAGACCTTTTGAAATATTTTTTGATAAAATTCCTTAGGTACTTGTGGGAATAACTAGTGGTGGCATTATCCATTTCATATTCCTTAAATATTGTAATCAACAAGTCAAAAAATCCCCTAAACTCTTCATTGTTGTTGTGCACTTTGTTGCTTCTAATCTAAACTCACCTTTCGATATTCATTGCATTTCATAAAAATATGGTGATCAATAGTCCCGTTGAACTCCACAATCGCCCATTTCTTAGTATGTTCATCTATGAGATTATGGTTTTCCTCTTCATCCTAGATCCCTAGATGGAGCCTATGTTGAAACATGTATATATTTTGCTAAACTTGAGACTAAAAGGAAGTTTCTTTTATTAAAAGTTTATTATGGAGCCGCCTTTTTATCAACAAATCAATTTTAATGAAGACTTTGAAATTTTCAGGAGTCGGCATTTCGTGAAATACAAAAGGTCAACGTTGAGCCTCCTCAAAGCCCCGATTTCTGAATTCATGAAACTGTTAAAAGTTAAGCCACGTTTATTAAAAATTAAGAAGGTTTAATGTTAATAATCCTCATTGCGATTTTGCGATTCAGGAGTTTACACACGTTGCAAGTGTCGAGGTCACGATACCCGAAACCATGAAAGATTATGGTCTAATTGCATCTTATTTTGAGTTAAAATATGCTTAGCAGTTAATAAATCCCATCGCGATTTAGTGATTCGGGATTTCTTACGTCGAATGCTATCGAATTCCCGGTGTGTAAGTCACGAAATCCCATTTAAAATGTGATTAATTAAAATTTTAAAAATACTTAATATATCATTAACCAGTCACATTTATGGGAATTGGAGAATTATTATTCATCACGTGCAAAAACCCTGAAACATGGAGTCCCGAAAACATTAAGTGATAAGTGTGATTAACTTAACATCAAAACAAAGTTTAACGATATAATTTGGTTTTTCACGTTTTTTCTTTTTGGGATTCTTCAAAGACATTTCATTCGAAATCCTGGTCTCAAATCGCCGATATTTGGCAACATTTATTTTAGATTAATGAAATATCTCATAGTGTAAGAAGCGTATCTACAGATGTACCCTCCTCATTAAGGCAAATGAATTTATCAACCATAGAAAGCACAGTCTAATTAAGGCAGGCTAAAGGCGAATATAGGTTTCCAATTCAATTTTCTTTCGCACTTTCAACAAATTAGCAAGTATATCTGAGAAAAGCTTACGTCTTCATTTCTGTAACAACTACTCATTCTTTATCACATGTATCATGATACCCAAGAAAATGAAGAAAAAGAGTGATGACGTCAGTGAAAGCTCAAATCCAAACTCGGATGTTCTCTCTGATACAACACCACACGTTGTAGATTCAGTCAGGTCTTGGATGTAGATTTTTGAAATGTTGGAGCATGAGGTTAGGAATTGCCCAAACGATTTTGCAAACAAAAGGACTGATAAGACTGAAAATAAACTCAGGGATATAGCAGAGGTCGGGCTCCATAAAATAACTACACAATCGAGGCTCATACCATATAGTGACATGATAAATTGGGCTTTGATGAATACAAATGTACAGACCAGGAGCATTGTGAATCATCAAAAGGTTTTCATCGACTCTTTTAGGCTAGAACACATTCAAGTAATGTATAATCTATCCCCTATTTCTAAATATATTTATAATGCCGAATTCGTAGAAGATTTTCAACGAAAGGAGTGTACAAAATTTGACCAAACCTATCTGGATATAATCAAAGGATGGTGGGGTTTTCTAGCAAAATTTAGAGCTGATACCCATGGTGTTTATGACACAACATTGCTAAATGAATATATAGTTTATATAGCAATGATGTTATGTAGACTATTTGGGAGGAAAAGCCCTACCCATTTCCCCGCGGAATGGGTGCCAATTATACACGAAGTAGCTGAGGGTTACACTTTCATCTGGGGTAAGATTATATCAGATAACCTAACCAAGGAGGTTGTTGAGTACCAAATGGAAAAGTCAAAAGGCCAACCAACGTATTTTTATATGGCAGCGTATGTCATGAATGCTATCTTCTATATGACCCCTTCCCATTGATGAATTGGAACTGGAATCCAACCAGTGTAGAACCCATCCATTTCTATCACTCTCAACTATGGGAAGAAAAAGAAAAAGATTTCTTTTACTAAATCTGTCACTATGTAGTGATTCCTGTACACCAAATATTGTATGGATACCCACCCCCTCAGATTTCAGAGCAAATCATGGGAAACCTCAAGACAATTGCATATTGGTTTATCGAAGAAAATTTCTCTTATGTTAGAGTCTTCGGATGTTCAATTCCCCCTCATGCTCTCCCAAAATTTCTCCCTAACAGAATGGTGTGCAGAGAAGTAGCTTATCAAATAATAATAGGAGGCATTGGCAAAGAGTTAAAAGCAGTCCAAAAGAAATTATGTCCAACTTTTCCTGTACAGATTGGGAAGTTTTAATTGCTAAATTTTGGCCATACCAAGGTAGAAACTGCAGCAGCTGAAGACATTAAACTTGTATTTGTTGAACTCAGAAGGCATGATCCATATCAAATTGTGGGAAATCATCTAGCTCATTGCAATATGAAAACGTATGAGCATGAAGACTCCCCCTGTGACGACATATTTAAAGGAGCCAAAGCCTATGATGAGATATTAGACAAAGTCCAGGCATTACCCCTTGACCTACAGGCCAACTTTCTTTCTTTCCAGAAGCACAGACGAACTGGATTGCCCAAGATACTTCAGGGAGAATCGACAAACCCTCCTTCAGAACAAGAAAGTATACCTCCAGGTTTTGAACTAAAGTCTTTGGATAAAAGGACTACAAAGGAAAACCCAAAAGTTCCTTCACAGAGATAAAAAAACTTCGCAGACAGAGCTTCCAGGGTTTGAAATAGATTCCAAATCTGAGACTCCTTTAAAACCAAATCAAATGATTCCTCCTTCATCGTCAACTATTCTTGCCGATATTCCCAAAACAACAGAAGGAACACAACTCACAGAGTTAGGCAGCCCTATTACAACATTGACTCCTTTACAGTCAACTTTTGGGACTCCTCATCTTGAAGTTATGTATATAAGCGAGCTTACCCCAATCTTTATTGAAGAAATACCTTCCTCGAACTTATTTTTCAGTAGGAAGAGGAAAGTTGTAGTGAAATAAGAAATGCATCCTAAAGAAGGTACAATGGTAAAAAATCACAGGGTACTTGTTGATGGATAAAATCTAGAGGACGAGGATTTTGCTATAGAGGTAGCAGGCTCATTAGGAGCTTTTGCAACGACCAATTTGTTTTTAGTTTATAACTTGAAATCAAGGCTTAAGAAAAGGAATCAAATGATAGCCCAGTTGCAAATCCAAATAAGGAACACAGAGAAAAATATCAAAGATGAGATAAATAACGGACTGGAACAAGCTAGATCTGCTGACAAATAGGAGATTCAACTACTCAAGTCTAGTTTAGATGAGATGTATAAGAAGATGCAATCCATTCAAGGGAAAGCCATCAAGCAAGATGAATTAGTAAATAAATTACAAGATAAATTGAGTTCTACTGAAAGCCAGGTGGTAAATATAACAATATTCCAAGCCTAGGCACTGGAGGTGCACCAAAAGCTAGAGGCAGAACAACAAAGCCTATTTTCTAAAGTATAGATCATTCAAAACTATTTTTGGGATGTAAATCAGTCATTGGAGAACATTTCTTTCAAAGAAAAAGAGGCTATAGCAGCTCAGGCCGCTTTCCAAAAAGAAATCATATTTTCGGCTAAAGAGGAGGTACCAGTAACTCCTAAATTAACTGTCGCTGAACAAATCAAAGGTGATATCATGCTGAAGGTATGGGAGGCCAATATATCTAAAAGTGGGAAAATGACCAAAGAGATAAGGGAGGAATGTGAAGAGACTTTCGATTTGTTAGATAAAAAATTGCTAGACATTGGAAAGGGCGACTGCCTTGGACAACATGGATAGATCAATGTTATAAGACATCAAATGAACGTAAAATAAAGCTTACATGAAGCTCAAGTTGAAATTTCACATCTGATACAGGTCAATGTTGCACAAATGGACAAATGGCTAGTGAAGCCAAACTTACAGTTACAATCAGTAAAATTTGAGGATAAAAGGATCAAGGACAGGTTGTCGAAAATTCAGAAGAAGCTGTATCTGTGTGAAGCGAAAGATGCATCAGAGCCTTTGCAAAGAATAATGCAGTTTATAAGGAGGTGTGTCGAGTGTTTTGAGCCAAGCGAAGCAAGTACTTCAAAGAAATGATGAAACAATACATGTTGTCCATTATACCAGTGTATGTAAGAAGATAGGAAAGAAATCAGTGGAATGGTTCAAGTGTTTATTTTTTTTGTAAATGTTAAATATATAGGAATAAGGAGAGTTCCAACCATCTAGGGTTGAGAACCTTTGTATAAATATAATTTCAAAAGACTTGGAGAAGGATTTTTTTGGTCGATTGTAGCAGAGAATTTTTTCCTTTGCAAGAATTAATACAAACACAAATCAAAGATTCCATATTCCGTCAAGCGTGAGTTATGTGTTCCTCTGTTACTTCATATTTAACATCATTTCTTACATATCTTTGATGAATGTTTAACTACAAATTTGTACAACATCTACTGTGGTTATTCGTTATTTTTGTCATCTGATTATTTACATATTTTTCTCTGTATTTGCTATTAGCAGACACAAGACCTGTGAATTACTTAGATTACCATATCATATGCTTCATTAAAGTTTTCTTGTCCATTTTCTTCTTCTGTTACAAAGTGAGATTCAACCCTGGTTGATGCCTCAAGTTTTCCAATAGCTTTATGTTTTCTTTCATTTCATGCACTATTTTCAATTTAACTCAGATACGGGAAATGACCTTTAAAATTGTTATACTATTAATTCAAGTTGGGAATTTTTCTCATATAATCTAAAAGAGAAAACAACAAATCTAAAATTAACGGATCTTTAATCCTTCCTTTCCTCCATGACTGTACCTGTTGCAATAAAACCTAATATAGCACCCGGGCTCACAGATCAAACCAGCATT
>JASDQU010109329.1:5249-16619 GCA_032191745.1 Picea mariana
TGAATAGTATGGGAACAAGGCAATGATCACTGGGTGAAGTAATCTCAAGTTTCGGGCTCAAATTCTCACTTAGAAAAAATTATTCGCGGTGTGCGGTGCAACGGACTAAGTAGGGAAACTTAGAAACGATCTGCTTGCAACATATATGGGGCCTTCATTAACTCTGTTATATCCATTCTGGTGCTGTCCAATGGTCTAGTGGGAACCTATAATTGCTTTTTGACCCGTTCGGGGTGGAATTCGAACAGGTATATCGGTCCAATGACTATATTGTTGCACTATGGAGAAGTGCCAGATGTCGCTATTCTGATATCTCAACGAAGCTCAATTATTGTGATTTTTCCTTCTGCAAAGTTTCCTCTGGAGTCTTCTGTAACTTTCTGATTTTGTCCCTCTTCTTACTTAGCTTCCTAGCCTTTTTCCTAGTGAGTTTAGTCTCGGTCATCCTTTTTCCATTCTAAGTCTTATCTTCTCTCGACATAGTCACTTCGCGCTACGTAGGTTCTTTCTTCAGATCCAAGGGTAATACTCCTTCATCATATGGATTAGGTATTTTGGTCTTCTGTGGTTCCTCTAACACTCTTATAGCTTCAACATCCAGGTCCCTGGTGTTTAATAGTTGAGATCTGTTCTCTTATTCCTCCATCAAGTAGGCGATACTTCTAGTCATAAATTCCATGAATTCTTGCTTCTTCTGTTCTAGGGCTTCTTTTTCTTCTTTCCTTCGGATTTGGTATTTTTCAATCCATATCTTTTTTAACAAAGTTGGAAATGGGGCACGGTCCTCAATAAATCTAATGAATTTGAACTCTTCCTCTCTCGAAGTTCCATGGGTAGTCATAGCTATCTGGGTAATGCTTCCACATAGGATTACCATTTTGCCTTTAAATAATTTGATGGCTCCTAGTGAAGGAACCAGAGCAAGCCTTCCTAGGGTTTTCCAAGTGCTTTCTGTCATAATGTTCATCGGTGTTCCCTCATCCAGAGCATAGTCAATGTTTAAGTCTCCTATTCTTACTTTGATTTTATCCTTTTCTTTGAATATCTCTGACAAACTGACATCCTTATGATCATCTAGGGTTTCTTTTATTTTCAGTAACATGATATCTGATTCTTTCTGGGGTTCTTCCATAATTTTAGTCTCTTGATCTCCTTCAGAGTTTGCTTGTTCCATATTCAATTTTTCAATTCTATTAATCATTCTAGGGAAATCCAATACTTCATGGTCCATAGCTTTACAACAGAGGCAACTAGGGTTTCTCCCAGGGCATTCCTTAGCAAGATGTCCTAGTCTTCTGCAATTGTAACAAAAAGTTAATCCTCTCTTTCTCATCCATGATCCCCAACTCTTCTTGTACTGTGTGCTAGGATCATGATGGCTAGCCTGCAAAAATTTCTTTCTGCATCCATTGGTTAGTCCAAAAATTCTTTCTATGCATAGGTATAACATATCTTTCACTATTCCTATCAGACCTATTCATATCAAACTTTCTTTTATCTAACAATTCTCTAGTTTTCAGGCTAGGACAAAATCTATCAAGCGTACCTGAATTCATGCTTCAGAAATAAAAAATTTCCACTTATCTTACCTATATAGAGCACAAATCTTTCATATCTAAAACTTGAACTATTCTTACCTTTACTTGAAGCTAGAGCTTACAGATCTTACCTCTTTTCTGCGAAGATTTCTACTTTTACCTTTCTTAGAGCATAAAGTGTTCAGATCTCACTTCTTTTCTTTAGTATCAACCTCTTTCTTGCATATCTGACCTATTTCCTTCAGATCTAACCTTTCTTTCTCGGCACAAAGCTTCGTAGGTCAAGTAGAATATTGCGCACTAGGGCAACAGATCTACGCACAGAGCTTATTTTGCACACAGCTTTTTCTTCTTTAGTTCTCAGCAATCATAGTTCCAGGTCCCAACAACGGAACCATTTGTTGGCATAGGGGAAGAACCAGGGTTCAACGCTAAAGAGCGCACCAACAAAACCCTAACTACCGGCCCTTTCGGCAACACCTGCAAAGCAAATGAAGTCTCACCCGAGGTAGAGGCAGGGGTGGTTGTAGGACTCAGATGTATGCAACCTTAGCTGGGACACCGATCTGTCATTATATCTTTTACAGGGCACTTAGCATAGATCATTCATCAATATTCAACCCTTATGGTACTTCACAGATAGCACAGAACATCGCAGTGAATACTTAGACTAAAGATGATTCAGTACTTAGACACAGAAATATAGATTAGATTCAGCAGATCAAGCACTAATCATATTATATATCAAATCTAACATTCATTCATATATCATAAGCACAGAGAATAACTAGATCTATTTAATCACAGCAAGCACTTAGCCAAGAAGAAGATAAACACATTAGGTCGAATCACAGAGCACAATACACAAAGTTACCGTGGTTCACCCCCACCCTGGGGCTACGTCAACGAAGTCTTCTTCTTTATATTATCTCGGTCAAGCGGTTACAGCACAGAGCTTCAGTGACCCTTACTTCGCACAGGACAGAAGATTTGCGCAGCTCGCTAGATCCTTCTTCCTTGCACTTCAGCACAAAACTACAACAACTTGCACTTAGATTTTCAATATCCTTACAATCATGCACAAAGCACTTGCAATATCAATCCAATCACACAGATCCAACTACTAGCACTAATCCTTTAGCTATACATCACATAGATGTACTACTATTACTATTCTACTTACATTGCCTAAGTATCTATTTATAGATTATAAAATGGGCCTAAGCATGGGTAAACCCACGGGCCAACATCCCTTTCCCTTTACATCAACCCAAAACCCTAAAAGGGACCCAAAAATAGGTCTTGCTTCCCTAATTTTCGCTTCGCGTTGCGCTCCATCTTTGGCAAGCTTTCACAGTCCCAATAATAGTCAAATATGACCAAGTATTCTTCAAAACTTGGTTAAGGGCCAACACATTGATATCTTCAACTTCGAATTTACTCGGTCGACTCCCTCGACCTTCAATTTGTTATCGATCCACCTTGACTTTGACCTGCTATTGATCCACCTTGACTTTGACCATCATTCGATTCACCTCGACTAAAATTTCACTGCAAAGAATATAACAACCCAACAATGGGCAGGAAATTGAAATCACACTTGCGGAAATTAAAATCACACTTGTGAGAATTGAAATCACACTTGCAAAAATTGAAATCACACTTTGCGGAAATTGAAATCACACTTGTGAGAATTGAAATCACACTTGCAGAAATTGAAATCACGCTTTGCGGAAATTGAAATCGCACTTGTGGAAATTAAGATCACACTTTTGAAAATTGAAACTTATGATATGATCTATTGGTGACTTGCTTGAGTATGATAAAGATATTATTTTTTTGCAACAACGAAGTGTTGTTCATTCAATAACAATTCCAAGCTATTAGAGACTAAAGCTATTAGAAATCATAAAGCAAGCAAAACAAAGTGTAGCTACAAGCAGAGTTGCAGCAACGAAGCAGCAACATGAAAAGAAATCCAGCAACGTGATTTGCAGCAATGAAACTCTGTTATAATCAAAGTTGAAGAGACACAAGTTGCAGCAATGGAAATCATAGAATGGTTGTAATTTCATAAGAATTTGAATTACAGTTCAAAACTAGAAAACCAAACCACACATGAGTTGCAGCTCTGTTCTATGCATATGGAATTGCAGTAAACTGAAAGATAGAATGACTATGAAATCAAATAGACTATATTATAGTTATGGAATGAAAAAAAATCAGAGAAACATCCACTTTATGTGAGTAAAGCTATGAATCTGTATTTACAACAATTGAGAGAAAATAATTGACAACATAAACTAAACATAATTAAAATGCTAATTTATAATCCTATTGTTACATGAAGTACCTAACTAAGGAAGGGGGATTACCCCCTTAGGTGAGGTATTGAGCTACATAACTAGAATCACATGATCAACAATACATCAACACGCAAATTAAAGTAGGAATGGATATTTTATTGTCGAACTCTGAAAGATACAATAGCAACAAAATGTAATTGCTAGAATATTTTCCTCTCCCTCATCTCTCAAGAAGTTGAGGTTCTTATACAACATTCCTACTATCTAAAATTATACAAAGTAATGTATGAACAACCCTGGGAATCCGGTTGTGCATCCGGTTACAAATATTCTATCAAACTTTAGTGGGAACTGGGTGTGCATTGACTCGATAAGAGAATTGATTTCTCCTTTAATCACCCACTTGCCTCTTGTCACCTTTCTCCATAAAGATATCTTTCCAAGTTCCATCTGCAGCATTGAATTCTATATTGGTAAGATTTATTTGGAATCACAATAATGAAAAGTGTGCTCGAAGTTGCAATGGTTTGTCTGGATTTGCAACAACTATGTATGCACCTTGAGTTGCAACATTTGTTTTGTGCCCAAAATTGCAACAACTTGGTTTGCGCCCAAAACTGCATCACATGGAGTTGTAGCAGAGAAGTACTACAACCAATGTGAGGTGTTGTAGCTACCGTATTATATTGTGTAGCGATATTAGTAACTAAAAGTAGCACATTCATTTTAAGAATTATGCAAAAATAACATAATAATGGCATATGGGGTAGGATTCATACCTTAGTGATAAGTGAGGTGGACTAGATAAAGGAAGTATCAAAAAGGGAAGTGATTAACGGAAAATGGTAAGAAAAAAGGTATAGACGGGTGTTGAAAGTATGCCATTTTAGGCACCCATCATCTCCCCCAACCAAAAACTACTACATTTCCCCATGCAACCACAATTACTCAGTGTTAGAGAAGTCAAGGTGACCATGGGGGTCACTGATACCACATATTACATCCTATGCTTCCTCCTTCTCCTAACTGATATCCTCTTCTATTGGAACTTCTCTGTTTTGTTCTGTCTTTGTCTCTGTTTAAGTGGCTTTATCAATTAACATAAAATATGTAGTCTGGAAAACTACTTATTTTGTGTCTTTAGGCTGACCTCTTTCCTATGAGTCGGTTAAGGGTTCCCCTGCAGAAAGAGGAATTGTTGCAGGGTAACCTGATTTCTCAAGTGCCTTATGTTGCTCAATCTCTTTTCTGGTCATTTTCAAATTGATATTAAGCTTCAAATTTTTCATCCTCAACATTTTGTTTTCTCTCTCCAACGAGGCATAAATAGGGATATATGCTTACCCATCTAGGAGTAATACTTTGTTTTGGGGTAGCAACCCTTTTCTGTGGTTCATGTAGCCAAGGCTCTAGTGCATCAGCTGAGTCGTTTCCTAGGGGGACCTATTCTACTCCTTATTCTTCTGGTGAATGGGTAGGTCATTCCCCAAGAGGTCCTCCTACTGGTACTTGTGTGGGAGTAGGGGATTTTGGTTCCATTTCCTGCTTATCTTCTGGAGTAGCATCATTTGATTCATCAAGAGTGCCTCTTGTTGTTTCATTAAGAGGAATTGATTCATGTTTGTTTCCTTCAAGTATGCTCACTCTTGTTTCAATGAGGACTTCTAGGTCCTCTCTATCTTTTGTTTTTCCAAATTGTTCTGGATTTTTCTAGGTCCTCTCTATCTTTTGTCTTTCCAAATTGTTCTGGATTTTCCATCTGTGGATTTTGAAGCTTGGAAAATGGTGTTGGAGAAGTGCTTTCTACTATTTTTGGTGAAATAACAAAGGCTTCTTCCTCTTGTTCCTCATTACCTTGTTTTGAGTCCTCTACTTCTGTTAGAGTATGTTATTATGTAGGCCTCTCCACTAGTTCTTGTGGTTCAGTGGAAGCTATCACCTCTTCTTCATTTGAATATGTTTTCAGGAGAGTGTCAAGGACTTCACCAAGAGTGCCTTGGTATGGTTCTTGTGCATCACCCAAGATCTCTAGGGCATCCAAGTTAGTATCCTCCTATGTTTTTTGTGTGGAAAGGGAGGGTTTTGTTTCCTTTGTTTCTTGTTCTTCCTCCTAGACTTGTTCCTTGGGCTTCACATTTTTTCTCTTCTTACGCTAAGTTGAATCCTCATGTTTTGTCCTTTGTTTCTTTGGTACTTGAGGTTTCCTTTTATTAAACCCTTGAAGTTTCTTTGTGGGTGGTTTTCTGGTCATTATATCCACATCACTGCCATGGTCTGCTTCTACCAGAGTTGCATCCTGGCGAGCTTTTTCCTTTCTTTTTCTCTTGGGTTTCTTCTATGGAGTTGCAGCAGTTGCTTCTACTATGTCCGTGGCATTGTTATTTGATGAAGGAGTTGAATCCATGGTCTCTTGTGGATCCGGATTTCCTATTTATCTTCCTAAAGTGCAACAACTTCATCTTCATTAAGGAAAACTGGTGGTTACACAATGTTGTTCCATGTGTGGCCTTATTTTTGCAGTGCATGCTCGACCAATAATTTGATAAGGTTTTGGTTCAATATGGCCTTCATAGGGTTCTTCTCCCTTTGGACCAGCATTGTCATCATCTACACTGTCATAAATAAGAAATATGACATGTTGATCGGCCAGTTGTGGCGTATATGGTCGAGCAGGTGAATGTACTGAATGTAAATGGTGTCATAGTGGCCTTCACAGGTGAAGTATCATTGAAATAAAATGGCCATGTCTTCCCATGGATGAGGTAAATATCGGTGATCAAATCCCATTCCTTTCTTTACTAAATTCACTTATGCCTATGGGAACTTCCTCGGGACATCCGATTGTGAATTTCTTCTATTATACCATCGCTCTCATGTCTGAGGTAAGCTAGTAACCTCTTCCATTGTTTCCTCAATGACCTCCACATGTGTTCCTAAGACTGTGCAGTCCTTGGCTCTGTAATTCAAGGTAAATTGTAGAGCAATGTCTTCATTGTATCCCTGCAAACTTAAGACATAATCCATCCATCTAGTTTGTCCCATGATTTTCCTGATGTTGTCATAAACCTAAAGCAACATCGGTTCAGTCGGATCTTGGTGGATTAATGGTCCTACCATGGCTCCTTTCCTCTGCTAACTTTGAGTGTTCGTGTTTGTAGAGACTATGAAAATTATGGGGTGGAAAGTTTGGAGTTGTAGCAATAAGGGTGGTGGTTATGAAATTCATGACTATAGTAATGATTATAACATCCCGATTCTAACCCTTATAAACTATAATGTATTATGTAAATATGGCTTAGGCTAGTGAGCCGGTAAAGTTGAAAAGGGGTCAGAGTGCCTAGGAAATGTAACAATTCCTATACATTAATAAAATACACCATTGGCTGCAAGACCGACAAGGAAAAAAGAGATACGGGGCTATGATTCCATGAGAGAGGGGGATTGAGGGGCTAAGTCTTGTTATTATTATTTTATTTACCCATAATTGATTTTATGGAGAAGAGGGGGTTACATGAGCTTCTTGGGAGGGAGGCCATGTGGCTCTTGTCTTCATATAATTATTTAAACATCCCTTGGGGGTTGTTTTGGGGTCGTTCTTCCCTTGGTTCGTCCTCTTCTCACTGGTTCACTTGTTCTTCTTCCTCTTCACTCATTACTGCTAATTTGTGTGCTCTTGGGCTAAGCATGGAAATGAATGGCAGGAAGAGGAGAGACATCATTGAATGGATGTAATGATTTATTGATCATTCCCGGCGGGAATGGATGCCTGTGTGCATGAACTTGATGGTAGTTCGGATGGAACTATCCACAGCCGAGAGTCCTTGGAATTTATAGTAGGTAGATTTCCTGACTAGTAACACTGGAGCCCTAGAGAGAAATGGAACAACCTCAAGGAATGCATGGCAGAGAAAGGTGTTCATTTCTTTCGGTTTTGCAGGCTGAGGGGGAAAGAGAGATGGAAATTATGATTTCTGTGAGGTTGGGAAACTTGAGAGCTACTTAGACAAATACTGTGTATTTAGACTTGGCCTAGGACCCATCCTTATGGATTCATAGCCCTGGCTCGGGGGTGACCTATTGTTGAGAGTAAATGAACAACAGTGTCTATGGTTAGGAGTAACGTCCTTGGTCTGCAGCCAATTGGTGAACGTTTACTTGCAAAGATAAGTGCTCTCTGTGTTTTATGTTTAATGTATTCTGTTGTGTATTTAATTATCTCTGAGATATGTATTCTAATGTTCCTGTCTGTTGGTTATTTGTTGTGCATGGCACGTTGTTTATCTCTTTTATGTTGTGACATGTATCTTGTCTTATGCATGTGGTGTGCATGCTTCTAACATTGTTGAGAAGTCCTTTGTTTTCGAATTAGAGATCAGAGAACTGAGTCTTGGGACTGTAGTGTTCCTAGCCTGTGGTTGGTTGGGTGTGTTGTATCTTGTTTAAGTGGCATAGCCTGGCCTCTGGGTGGTCAGGTATGTTACAGATTGGTATCAGAGCTTCTAGTTGAAACACCAGGTCGGTATGGGTTGAGTCTGTTGGTCAGAGTCTCATGGTTGAGATCAAATTTTGACCATGAAGCTGAAAATCTCAGGAGGAATGGCATTGCAGAATATACACAGGAGTGAGATCATCAAAGATCATTTGTAATGGGTTCGAAGGATCATGACCATCCCCCTTCAAATTAGAGAGCGATCACCATTGCAGGATCAGGAGAGATCTGTGATCATTGGATTGGAGAACATGTGAGAAGGGGTCGTCCGATGTAAAGGAAGAAAGGGTTAAGGTCACAACCGTTGAATCCCATGGGAGAGAGATATAAATAGACAAAAGGCATTGCAGGGAACCAAGTTGCATGAGAGATAATTTCCCAAGGGGGTCCCGCAATCCAAACCATGGTTTCACCAAGGGGTTACGTGTCAGCATCAAGAGAATTGTGGGGCAAAAACCGGGTTACTCCAAACCGCTGATGCGTGCCCCCGCAAATTGAAAGGAATACAGTGATGTGACATGTTAGTACTCGAGCGACGAACCTTGGAAGAGAAGAATTAGTTGAGGACCATCGATCTGTAGGAGGACACACATCAATCGATCATGTGCTCCAGGTGAAAGCACTCCGGGAAAAGGCGAGCAAGGAGAAGTTGTGAATTGAGATTTTCAGACCTCGAAGATCTGAAGTGAATTGCAATCATCTGATCCAAGAGGACACGCGGAAAAATCCACGCACTTCGGGGAAAAGTGAAGGTTGAGAGTTGAGTTCTATAAAGTACAAAGACCCAAAGAAATCATAGCCTTCGATCCATGGGAAACACGCGTCAATATATCACGAGTTTCAGATAAAAGCATTTCGGAAAAAAGTTGAATTTTGAGTTTTCTGAAGTCCAAAGGCCCAAAGGAATTGCAGTTGTTGATCCTTGTAGTGGTAACATCCGAAGTCCCGAAGTCCATGGTTAATATGGGTCGTCTGATAAGGGAGACACATGGCATCAATTTGGCCAGTTCGGGAAATCGGAGTTCGGGAGAATTCGAAGTGTTCTAGTGTGGAAACTCTCGAAGTCCCGAAGCCCGAAGATTCGAAGTGGTGGGGCACGATGATGTCACCAAGAGGTGATGTGGACCCCAGAATTTTTGAAGTGACGTGGCTTGCAGACATCACCGGGGATGACATGGAAACATGGGATGTGCACCACATGTCAGTAAGTTTTGAGCATGTGGATGATTGAAATGTAAGATAGGCCGTGACATGTGTCACCCTCTTGATTGGACCATGTGTCTGCTTACAATATTTTTCTATGTGGTGACGGATCGTGGACTCTGGAGAAATTACTCTAAGAGTTTTCAGTTGAGAGTTGAAACTCCTGAAGCCCAGAGAGTCAAAGATCTGAAGTAAACGTCGATTGTCGGATCGTCTGAAGTAGACCTAAACTGTTAGATCAGGAGAACAGGTGGTGTGAAGTTATGGATTCTGGGTAAGGACGCAAAGTAAACGTCGATTGTCAAATCATCTGAAGTAGACCTGAACAACCAGATTAGGAGAATAGGTGGCGTGAAGCTATGGATTCCAGGTAAGGATCTGAAGTAAACGTCGACTGTCAGATCGTTCAAATTAGAAATAAACTGCCAGATCAGGAGAACAGGTGGCATGATGTTGTGGATTCCAAGTAATCACCTGAAGTAAACGTCAATTGTCGAATCATCCGAAGTAATTCCACATCGTCCGATTCAAAAGGATGTGTGGTAGAATCCCATGCATATCGAGGGAAGTAAAGTTTGATATTTGATAATTTTGAAACGACCACAACTGTCAATCTAGGAGAGGTAAATAAGATTTGTTGGTTCCCAAGAGGTAGATCTCAGTCATCCATTTAGAAGCACCATCAAGATCATGATTTCAATGGTCACCTCGCATTGTGGGGACGAGAGGTGCTCGGGCTTTACGAAGTCAAGGGCGGGCCACAATCGAGACCATGGTTTTGGAAAAAGGACACATGGTGGATCGAGGTGAATTGTGGGGATAAAATTAGTTTGGTTCCAAACCACCTTTGAGTGTGGACGCTATCGTGCATCTGCATGAGGTCACCGCCTAAGGTTACATATAAGGAGGGGCCAAGAGAAAAAGGAGCCAACGCCAACTCTGAGATTTTTCGCAAGGGCAAAGGAGAAGGTCGTGGGGGCCATTAGACCTATGCCATAAAGTCGGAAGGGCCCTTTTTTAGATACAGAATGAAACCATCAAGGTTTCAGAGAGCCAATTTGGCTCGGGATTGAAGACCCTTGACCGAGAGGTCGCGTAGCCTTAGGAGAAGGGGTTTTTCATTAAGAAACAAAGGGAAAAGAAGAGGCAATGCTCAAATCAATAAGCCCGTGGTTTTTCCGCATCTGGTCATATGTAAATGGTTTGAAGGAAGCGCCTCATAAATATTTAATTCGACAAAGAGTTAACACTAGAATAATACGGGGAATTGATAAAGGGTCAAAATATGATCTGTTTGTGAATTGAGAACACAAAAGAACCATGAGTACGATATAATGAGTCAATCCATGTCTTTGATCAACTCATGAAGACAAAAGAACCAACACACAGTCATGATTAAAAAAGAGTTAATTCATATAAAAAGGAAAAATGATATTAATTAAAGAATAATATTATCACTTAAATGAAAAGGTACCTGTAAATTTAATTGACAATTTTTGTATGATATGTATAGCTCTAACAAGATGGTTGCTTGTAGGCTTATCAGGATTAGAGGTATAACCAGATCAATTCAAGAATAGGATCAAATGTTAGGGTCATGGAGGCATGACTTTGCTTACAAAAGTTGGATGAGGTACTACAAAAGAAAGAATCCTCACATGGAACATGAAGATAACAAGTGAATAATGTCATTAATGGCATAGAAAGGAAAAGTAAGGATCCATAGCCTTGAAGGTAGAGATGTGGTGTGTGAATAATCTCTATGTGTCAAGCATAGGAGTTCCAGGGAAGGATTTGTTAGATATGACTTATCTACTGTCTAAAATCTTAAATC
>JASDQU010109329.1:22909-36100 GCA_032191745.1 Picea mariana
TGTTTGAGTATGACTAAGGATGGATTATGTATTCAGGAAAAATGATACAACAAGGTTAAATATGTGGATGTTGTTGTTGCTTATAATTTCCATCGAGGTGAAGACCCATGGGGATGGCAGGAATGGTGATCAAAATGATGAAGGGGGAAGTCTGTGAGCTTCTACAAATATAAATTGGTCAGACAACAACAAGTAGGTTGGCAACAACTAGGCAGGTATGCATTTATTTTTGTTGATGCATACATGTTGAAGGGGATCGAGGTAAGGATTCCCTCAGTTAATTTTCAGTATTTAAATTGATATGTGATGGCCGAAGGCCTAGAGTGTGTAAGTGTTGTTGATGCTAGAATGTGCTTATATAAAATGTCAGTTTCATATTATGTTATGATTGGTTATGGGATCATAACCAGGTTAATTCAGGAGACATACTCCTTATATAACAATGAATATCCATAGAGCTAGTCATGTGTGAGACCATAATATGGTTGGATATGGAAGGGCTATAGCGCTATGTGAGTGCTCGATAGCATCTATTGTATATATGATGGTTGGATTGCAACCTCTTTGAAGATTTTTAATGACAAAATCAGAAATATTTCATTCACACATTTTGTCAAACACTTGACTAACCTGAGGTTTTAGTCTTTTAATAAATGCCTTTAAAACAAAAAGCAACTGAAAGATAAAACACTTAAGTCAAGTAAATCACTGACCCATACTCTGATAAGGCAACAAATAGACAAGTGATTTTTGGTCCAATGACCAGGGAAAAAACCCCACTATGGGGAAAACCCTAGAGAGATTATTTATATTATTCAAGAGCAGATCTAAAATTTCTTACAACCCAGAAATTTAATAATTCCAACTGTAAATCAGAAATGAAAATCAACTTATCTCAACAATCTGATTTCTTTCTAGACATTTGTGCCAGCAAGCTTCAATTTCCCACACGTGCCAATCAAACAACAGCCCGATTTTTGGGAAATCGTGTCACTGTACAAATAACAAACAACAACAATAAATGCACAGAAATATGCCTTGGGAATCATGCCAGCAAGTACAGTACAGACTGTACAGACTTCTTCCTTGGAAATCATGCCTCCCTCTTGTTGTAAGGATTGTCTTCTCACTATACGAACTTTCCTTCCTTCTGTTGTACAGACTGTTATGATTGCACTGCCTTGGGAACCGTGCACTCTAATTAACTTTGAAAACTGTGCTCAAGAAATCTCTCTTAGAAATATGATCTCTATTCTTTGTCTTTTATGTGTGTTCTTCTCACATTCCTAAGCATGTATATGTACTCTTTCTTTTCCCAAGAAACCCTAACTTACATAACCAACTCATTCTAATGGCTATCATAAGTCTAATCTGAGGGCTCATATTTAATGATCCTCATTAATTACAAAATAAGTAATAAATTCACATTAAATACTTTTGGGTCCCACAACTTAAAATCACTTTAAGTTATAAAGTACATTCACTTTATAAAATCACTTTATTTAAAAAGTCACTTTACAAATAAAACATGTCTAGGAAATATGACTTTATGTCCCCCCCATGAAAAAACACAAAAACATGAATGAGGAAATCCCTTGTTACATTTCAACACTCCCTCTTAACGAGGAAGGTCCTCCTGACATTTCCACTTCTAAGACCATTCTCGGACTCCAAGCTATCTGCAGTGGTTGCTCCCTCTGAACCTGAATGTTGCCTTTGAACTGGTCTGGTGGAACTGTGTCTTCTACTGATGCTTCGAGAAATCTTGTCTCGTCTCTGAGCATTTTTTCACTGGCTTAACTCATACTATTTTATCTTTCTGCTAGTACTAGATCCTTCAACTCAGGACTGACATTCGGGTGCACCTTCAGTCCTTTGAGCTTCTTGCTCTCCCTCTGAGTCAGATATTCAACCTGACTGACATCTCACATGTTGGCCAAGCACTGTGTATACTCTGCCTCTTTGTTCTCCAATCAGAATTGTCCTGATGGAAACCTCATCTACTGCATGAATATGAACATAACCACGTTCAAAAGTGATTACATATCCATCATCCTCCAGAGCCAAGAATGAGAGGAGATTAACTCTCAACCCTGGTACAAACAACACCCCTTCAACTTCCAGGGTCTCTCCGAAGTCCAACAGAAACCTGACACTGTTGACTCCTTTGATCTAGTGAGTCCCATTCACGACATGACTAGGACCAATCTCAGATATGAACAAAAATGAGTCCAACATTTATGTCATATGACTAGTGGCCCCACTGTCCACCATCCCAGTCCTGTCAAACTCAAAGTTGTTGCTTTTGCCACTAGAAACAATGAAAACAAGAGAAAACTCTTTCTGAAACTTCTCACTAAATTCATTTACCTCTGCAGAGGCTGCTACCTGTTTCTCCGTATCCTTATCCTTCATCCCCTTCCTGTTGGGACACTGTGTTGCATAGTGGCCATATTCATTGCATGCAAAGCAACAAACTTTGCTGATGTCAATCCTGGAACCCTTCTTACTTTTTCCCNTCCGTTCACCCGGATCTCCTCCTGAGTGAATTCATCCCAAAGTCTACTCCAATTTGGAAGTTTTTTACGTCCCATAATTCATTTCACAAAGACTTCCCAATCCTTTGTAAAACCTCTCAAGGTTATCCTCACAAGCTTTGAATCTGATATGACTTCCCCCACAACTACAAGTTCATCCTTAACTTGTGCCAACCGGGTAAGATATGGAACCACACTCTCACCCATGGCCATCTTGATTGAATGCATTTTATCTTTGAGTGTCATCTTACAGTTTTCATTTTTAGCCTCGTATAGGTTTTTTGGTGCCTCCCACATTTCTTTGGTTGTCTTCTTTTCAGCCAGGTGTGGGATGAGTGGATCCCTTACTCTATCCAAAATGAGTGTTTGGGATTTGGCCTCTTTGACTTCATGTATTTCCAAGGAAATAGGATCGTTGGAGGAAGAAACTATCACAGTAGTGACAAGAGCCCACAGTTTATTTTCTTTAAAATAGTTGTCATTCTAACCTTCCATTGCAAATAGTTAGAAATGCCATCTAACTAGTCGTCAAGTCTGATGGAAGCCATATTCAAACATTCCCCTTTTTCCCAACTTTGAAATAAAATTCTACACAATGCACTTCTTACAGAGTCCTTTCTCTTATACCATGAAGATTTTTAATGACAAAATCATAAATATTTCATTCACACATTTTGTCAAACACTTGACTAACCTGAGATTTTAGTCTTTTAATAAATGCCTTTAAAACAAAAAGCAATTGAAAGCTAAAACATTTGAGTCAAGTAAATCACTGACCCATACTCTGATAAGGCAACAAATAGACAAGTGATTTTTGGTCCAATGACCAAGGCAAAAACCCCACTATGGGGAAAACCCTAGAGAGATTATTTCTATTATTCAAGAGCAAATCTGAAATTTCTTACAACCCAGAAATTTAATAATTCCAACTATAAATCAGAAATGAAAATCAACTTATCTCAGCAATATGATTTCTTTCTAGAAATTTGTGCCAACAAGCTTCAACTTCCCACACGTGCCAATCAAACAACAACCCGATTTATGGGAAATTGTTCCACTGTATAGATAACAAAAAACAACAATAAATGTACAAAAATCTTCCTCGAGAATTGTGCAAGCAAGTACAGTATGGACTGTATGAAATTCTTCCTTGGAAATTGTGCCTCCCTCTTATTGTACAGACTGTCCTTCCTTCTGTTGTACAGATTGTTATGATTTCAATACCTTGGGAACCGTGCACTCTAATTAACTTTGAAAATTGTGCTCAAGAAATATCTCTTAGAAATATGATCTCTCTCCTTTGTCTTTTCTGTGTGTTCTTCTCACATTCCTAAGCATGTATATGTACTCTTTTTTTTCCCATGAAACCCTAACTTACATAACCAACTCAATCTAATGACTATCATAAGTCTAATCTGAGGGATCATATTTAATGCTTCTCATTAATTACAAAATAAGTAATAAATGCACATTAAATAATTTTGGGTCCCACAACTTAAAATCACTTTAAGTTATAAAATGCATTCACTTTATAAAATCACTTTATTTAAAAAGTCACTTTACAAATAAAACATATCTAGGAAATATGACTTTATGTCCCCCCCATGACAAAACACAAAAACATGAATGAGGACATCCCTTGTTACATTTCAACACTCTTTGCCAACACTGAAGAGCACTTAAAGATTATATTCTTGGTGTTGTGTTTGGGTGGAAAAGGAAGGTAACCAAATAGTTAGGCAAGTAGTAGGAAGTGTGTGGATGATGTGTTGAATCGTTGGCTAGACCTTCCAACTCATCACGGTGGAATAAATAACATAGTTATGTGGTATTATGTAGTCAATGCATGGATGCATTGTGTAGATGTGACCATGGGTATTGGCACATTGATTGTTATCTTATTAACTATTGCATTATGAAAAGTCTGTGTGATTGATAATACATGTGTATGTAATGATGAGTTCATTCCAATTGATAGTTGGATTAATAGAAGTAATTGAATTATAGTTGTAAACAATTCTGAGAGCACTTTGTGATTTTGTTTTGAATCATTGCCATGAAAATATATATCTTGTACATGAGATATTGACAATTTGTTTGGCTAAGGGATGTTGAAATTGCAGGAGGAAACAGGTCTAGGATATGGCAGTGTTGTAAGCCCATAAATAAGACCAATGCCTATCGTTGCAAGAGTCAAATTGTTATGAGCAGAAGCTCATGTCTAGAATTTTTATTTTTCGTATATAAAACAGTTTTGGGAATTATGATTTGATAATTATTGACGAATTGTTTTGGCCGAATGTAAATTGAATAAATTGCAGGTAGAATGGTCTTGGATATGATAGGGATGTAAGCCGATAAGGAAGATTGATATCTACAGCTGCAGAGCCAACCATTATGAGCATAAAGATCATGCTTGGAAAATTGTATTTTCCTGTATAAAACATATTTGACATTGATGTTTGAAATGGTTACAATGATATCTCATGATGACTGTATGTAATACAGATGATATGTTGGATATGCAAGATGGAAAGCATGGAAAAGGCTACTATTATGACATGAGAACCTTGTGTCCTTAGAAAAATTCTTGTGCAAGAGAACCCTGTTCAGGCAAGATGGATTTTTTGAGGGACTGCATAGCAGAAAAGGGGATTCCTGAGCCTGGGCCTGGAAAGTGAGTGACCACAAGGAAGAGGAGACTTTGATAGATCTTGATTGGGGTCATACACAAAATGGGTACATCAAGGAAAACAATGATCCAAGTTAACGAGACAACCATATGGGTGCAGATCTATGAACCGCACAGATAAGTATTGTATTGGATTATGAAAATTTACTCTTACAATATGAGAAAGAATGAGAGTTTTATGCACAAATTTTGAACTGACATGCTCACTAATTTGAAATATTGTAGGAAAATGATGAATGTTGAAGATCTAGAAAGTACCAGACTATGACAGAAAATAAGGTGATGTTGGAGCAACTAAATGACAAAGGCATGGAAGGAAGAAAGTCCAATGGACTTGCTACAACTGGAGTTCTGAAACCCACAACTCTAAAACTTCCTAGCCAAGTGCACTGAATCCGGGGAGAAGTGGAATAGCCCGAGGGACTGCATGGAAGAGAAAGGGGTTCATTTCTTTGGGTTGTGCAGGGCTGAGAGGGAACGAGAGCTTGTTGGCTGGAACTGCTGCCAGAAATAGAAATTCTGAAGATCATAATACATGTTTTGGGTCAAAATTCCTATGCATACATGTTTTAGGCAAGAGTGCCTATGTATATAAGATTGGGATGGATTTCCTATGTGAATTAAGGCCAGATGACCTAGAATTGTAATGTTAATAACATTGGAATGGTGTTGTGCACTGAGGACAGTGCCAAAATAAGGGGAGGGGGATGTAACATCCTGGTTCTAACTGTGATAAACTATAATGTATTATGTAAATATGACTTAGGCTGGTGAGCTGGTAAAGTTGAAAAGGGGCCAGAGTGCCTAGGAAATGTAACACTTCCTATACATTAATAAAATACACCGTTGGATGCAAGACCAACGAGGACAAAAGAGATAGGGGGATATGATTCCACGAGAGAGGGGGCTTGAGGGGATACGTCTTGTTATTTTTATTTTATTTACCCATAATTGATTTTATGGAGAAGAGGGGGTTACATGAGCTTCTTGGGAGGAGAGGCCATGTGGCTCTTGTCTTCATGTAATTATTAAAACATCCCTTGGGGGTTGTTTTGGGGTTGTTCTTCCCTTAGTTCATCCTCTTCTCAAAGGTTCACTCATTCTTCTTCCTCTTCACTCACTACTGCTAGTTCGTGTGCTCTTGGGTTGAGCATGGAAATGAATGGCGGGAAGAGGAGAGCCATCATTGAATAGCTATAATGAATTATTGATAATTCCCGGAGATAATGGATGCATGTGTGCATGAACTTGATGGAAATTCGGATGGAATTGTCCACAGTTGAGAGTCCTTCAAATTTTCAGTAGGGATATTTCTTGACCAGTAGCACTGGATCCCTAGAGAGAAATGGAACAACCTCAAGGACTGCATGGCAGAGAAAGGTGTTCATTTCTTGGGGTTGTGCAGGCTGAGGGGGAAAGAGAGCTAGAAATTAGGATTGATGTGAGCTTGGGAAACATAATAGATACTTAGCCAAATACTGTGTATTTAGACTTGGACTAGGACCCTTCCTTGTGGATTCATAGCCCTGGCTTGGGGGTGACTTTTTGTTGAGAGTAAATAAACAACAACATCTATGGTTGGGAGGAACGTCCTTGGTCTGCAGCCATTTGGTGAACGTTTACTTGAAAAGATAAGTGCTCTCTGTGTTTTACGTTTGATGTATTTTGATGTGTATTTAATTATCTCTGAGATATGTATTCTAATGTGCCTGTCTTTTGGTTATTTGTTGTGCATGGCACATTGTTTATCTCTTTTATGCTGTGACATGGATCTTGTCTTATGCATGTGGTGTACATGCTTCTAACATTGTTGAGAAGTCCTTTGTTTTTGAATTAGAGATCAAAGAACTGAGTCTTAGCACTGCAGCGTGCCTAGCCTCCGGGTGGTTGGGTGCATTGCAGCCTGTTTAAATGGCATAGCCTAGCATCTGGGTGGTCGGGTTTGTTACAATGATGATCCGATGTGGTGGTTATGGATGAATTATATTAGACATGTGCCATTAGAACATAATTATTGAAAATTCAAATAAGAACACATGATTTTTATGTATTACCTTTAGTGTCTACATGAGTACAGTGTTGATCGAGTCATGGCAGTGAAGGATGGAGTCCCATAAATGATCCTAACTAGAATTGCAGTGTCGGCATTGCTAGTTTCATCGGTTGGAAATACAGCATTGTCAATATGTCTTTATGGTGGGGATGAGAATTGTAGCATAGGTGATAGAGGGGAAAGGTATGGGTGGAAAGTGAAGAAAATGGAATGAAGTTGCAAGAAGAGTTGTGGAAATAGGAGTCACAACAATGAAAATGAAATGGCTGAAATTTATTAGATGTAGGGAGTCGCAACAACTGGAGTTGTAGAGACGAAGTTGCAGCATAGACGATGTGCCAATTGTTGTGGATACGATTCACAACATTGATGGTGTAGGTGAAAGGTGAAAATTGAGAGAATTAAAATAAGTTGTGAGTGGATTTACAGAGACATGAGTCATGGAAATGAAGTTTCATCCATCAAAATGGAAGGACTAAGATTTGAAATAGGGGGGGAAACTATTGGAGATTTTTGTGAAATGAAGAGGGCCATAGTGGGTTGTAGTTGAGAGAATGAGGGAAGGGAAATTTGCATAATATTGGAGGGTTGTAGATGGAGTAGCATCCAAGGGAATGAGAGGGTAATCTGCGAAGTGAATGGAGGGACTGCAACAATGGGGAGTTGCGAAAATAGGAAATGTGGCAACAGGAGTTGCAACCAAGGGAATTGCAACAATGGGAGTTACATCAATGAAAATTGTTTTGTCAAAGGGAGTTGCAACAAAGGGAATTGCAGCAAAGGGAATCGCAACAACTGGATTTCCAACAATAGGAAATGGCGTCAACATTATTCTCCCCCATGTATCCTAAAAAAAAGATTATTAGAGAAAAACAAGTTTTTATTAAGATTTATTGACAAGGATCCTGATATAACCATCACAAAACTATGAAGTTGCCTTCTTGTTTATACTTATTTTTTAATGTTTCAGTTAAGTTGGTTTTCACATTTTTTTATTTTTGAAAGCAAGATTAGAAACTATCCAGTAGGAATGAGTTCCAAGTCACTATCGAGCCATCCATTTGTAATTTTCCTCAAAAAGGCTTCCTTTGATAAGGGTCGTTGATATAATTGAATTCTATGTACATTATCCATTAGAGGAATCATGTATTCATCTATGGTGTGGAGTTTTATGGACGCATTGTCATAGAATTTGTCAATCTTATATGGACTAAGTCATCTGGTGTGAAATTTTCCTCTAAAGTCCTTGAATATGGAATCAAATAATAATTCCCAGTCTTCAACCTTGAACTTATTTTTCTTGATAAATTTATTGTGCCATATGTCTCTTTGATGTTGTATCATTGTGGCTCGATGTAGAGAATCTTATCGTAACTCATCCAACTCATTGATTTTAAGTAGTGTTTGTTTATGAGCCTCTGATAGTTCCAACCCAAGTTGTATTGTTGCTATTAGTGTCTATATTTTTTTTTCTATGGGCAAGAGTACCCTTTTCCATATACTAACTCATAAGGTGTTCATCATGTATTAGTCCTCTAGATAGTTTTGTAAGCCCATAAATATTCAGGGAGTCTATCGGCCCAATCCTTGAGGTGTAATGTGACATTTTTGGTAATGATGGCCTCGAGGATATTTTTATTCCTCTCTACATGTCCATTTTCTTGTGTATGATATGGTTTTTTACTCGATGCTTGATTTTTTAGTTGTCCATCAGATCTATGACAAGTTGTGATGTGAATTGAGTTCTTGCATTGGTCACTATCTCTCATGGTATCTCGAACCTTACAAGAATTTCTTCATGGATAAATTATACTACTTCTTGTTAGGTTGTTGCTATAAGTTCCTTTGCCTCTATTATTGGATTAATCGGTAAATGCAGACATAAACTAATCTCTCTAGATCCACCTAGATCTAGAACAAAACAAGACAGGACATGACGCTTTCCCTAAGCTCTAATCATTGAATTTACTATCAAACAAGAGGTGAGAAACATACTATTTAAATATCGCTTCCTTGTATCTTTGTTGTCCTTGCTCCACTCCAATGCTCCTATGATATTGGATCTGCAAGGGAACACAAACCAACCAAAGTGAAGGAAACAATAGTATACTTCAATGGAAAATTATGCATGTGATCAAGGAATCATATAATAAAATGAGAGTGGTTTTATGGGAAAGAAACATGTCACTGCATTATATTAAGTAGAAGTAGAAGATACAACCAAAAGCCTTGATGTTGCAAGGTCCCCTTTCAGTGGACCTTTTCTCCAACACACACACTTTCTCCAAACTTGCATGAATAAGATCCACAATGAATTGACGAACCAAGATGAATCCCTCAAGCATGAATTGAAGTAGAATTCCTCACACAATTCTTAGCCTATTCAACCTTCATTCACCTTAGCCTTTTCCATGATAAATCCCTCTTTATATAGGGGAAAGAAAGATGGTTAGAGAGATTTGGATGATCCCACCAAATTAGAGAAGCGAGTAAGATCCCCTCTATTCAGAAGCCACCTCATCTTCTAGAAGATCCCCTTCTAGAACTTTCGTGAAGCTCAACCTTTTCTTAGTATTTTAGCATCTACGCACCCAGCTATAGGACAACCTATGGTGATGTCGCAAACTAGTTTCAGGGCGGAGTGTGACGATCAGGCTTCGTCACATCCTGCGTATAGTGTAGCCTACGACAATCTTCTTTAATAGGGTTTTTGAGAAGAGAAATCCAGTCACTTTTCTCATGAAGAGAGGATCTTTTGGGAACATGAACACATGATGTAAAAGGATCAATGGGGTGACCAAAATAATGTGTAACATGTATACATAAATATGACTTAGAATTTTATGGTTATACATTTGTATGCATGTGTTATGTAACTTTTCACCTTCCTGGTAGCTATCTGATTAGGGTGTTTTGTAGAGTTTAGTTTCATTTTATCTCATTCGGTTACTATAATGATATCCTAGCTAGTTTAGGATAGATTAGAGTATATTAGTTTTCTTTTATGGATTTATATATTCTTCATCTACATCTTCCATTTGCATAACCATCCATCCATTCAACCTCACAACCAATAATAGAAGTTGGGCCAAAATATGTATGGGTCTCCTAGACCAAACGATGCATAGTCTAATTGGGATTGGGTATCAGGGAGTACCCCTTACTGTTGCAGAGCATTTCTTCCCCATCGAAAAAATTGGCGCTAGAATGAGGACCTGAAAATTTATGGCTTACAGAAACGCAGTACATACGCACGATCAGTCATCCAAAATATCCCTGTTCAAACTCTTTTCCCTAATATATCTCCAAAACAGGATGTTACCTTTGAATACACAAACCTTGCATTTGAAAGTGCTACTGGAAATCCTAAAACTCAACACAAAGATTAGTATCACATCCCGAACAAGGAGTTCATCGAAACTCATCATATCACCCGCTCATATGCCAAATTACTTGGCCAACTACCTTCAGCTTCAAAACTCCCTAGGACAAGAGCTAATCATGTAAGACAACCCGAGAATTAGGCCAGTGTTCTTTTTTATTATGTCGAAGATCTAATTTAAACTAACCTATCAAAATAATTCATACACTTGAATCAAATTCTTCATACTCATCCTGAGTCTAAGCATAACTTCGACGGTGAAAACCCATAAATTAATTTTGAATATAACATGGGTGAATTTCAAGAACAAAGAGTAGTGATTCCACCATGACTATCCAAAGGTGTTCTAAATTTAGGAGAACCTCTGCATGAAATTCTCAGAAAACCAGAAAATCTCCTTCCAAGGTTCGACCCAAACATATCTATCTCCCAAGAAGATCATATAAACAAATTTTTATTAGATACTCACCTCCTCAATGTTCTCTATGAAGATGTGGTCCATAGAATTTTCCCTTACACCTTCACAGGAAAAACCTCTATATAGTATTTTAACCTCCCACCTAATTCCATAACCAGTTGGGAAGACTTTGAAAAGGATTTCATTGGAAATTTCAAGGAAGTGGAAACTCTCACGGCTTTATACAAACTGTTAGGAGCCATAAATATGGAAAAGAAGGAGAAATTGAAGGACTTCATTCAATGATTTACAACAATCCTAAATAATTTTTCTATCGATACCGCTCCCCTAGAATCCTTGGCCATCGAATATTACACTTCGACTTTGATTCCTTCCATAGGGATGTTTATTAAACAAGTTGGTAAAGACTCATTAGCTTGTATTTGTGAAGGAATCGAAGTTGTTGAAAAGGATTTGTCCTCTTATGATATTCATTCATACTCCTAAGAAATTAAGTCATCTAGAAAGAAATCTCTATTATTGACAAAACCTCCCAAGAGAGAACCCAAATATCTAGACAATGTAGTCAAGCTGGTCAAGAAGTTGTCAATTGAATTTGTTTATCTTAAAAATAATGTTGGGGAAGGAGCTTCAAGGCCTAGATCTTTCTTCTTGTTTTTCAAAAGAAATGACAACCCAACCAAACCGCTACAATTCCCACAAATTCCATTAAATCTGGATAGCTTTGGAAAGGATAACTTCTACTCATACCACTAGTAGAATCACTCTGAAAAAACATGTCCTCAGTGGGTCAACTCCATGACCTTGGTCATCAATCAACTTTTATATCAACAAATTTTAAATGATGAAAAACCCAATGAAGTAGAAAATGAAGAAACCACTGAGGATGCCCCTTAAGAGTCCGTGATACTCTTATGGGGTTGGTGTATTGAATTAGATGATGAGAAGATTGAAGAATTTTTTATAGGAGATACACCAATAGTAAAAATTTCCCCTGGATATTACAACCTACACAGCAAGGGTGTTGTCCCCGACACTTCTTCTCCTCCGAAGGCCAATACGCCTCTCAGGAAAATCATTCCTCCTATTCTCTCTTTGAAACCAAGCACCCTATCCCCAACAAAATCCAGTAGTAAATGTGATACCCATGATTTAGCCAACAACAACAAATCAAGTATGTCCAACTCGGATGCAAACAGTAACAAACCCAATACTTCAATACCTAATATCAAACCCAATGGTTGACAACCCAGCAAAACAACGAGTAAATCGGAAATGCATGCTTTAGACTACAATATTATAGAAGATATGAAGAAGACTAAAGCTAACATTTCTATGTTCGATATATGCTCACTGCCAAAACAACATGATCCACTCCATGATGATTTTCATTCCAATAATCCTTAGAAGAAGATAATTGATGCAACCAACAACATTCCAAAAGTTGTTGAAACGAAGGAAATACATAAATTAGAAATAAAATCTACCATAAACACAACAATTATAGGTGCACATTCCAAATCCTAGGTCCATCCTTTTCTAGTCGTGTATGAGATTTTCAATTTCAATGTGCATAGTTGCTTAGCGGATCATGGTGCTTCTTCTAACATTGCCTTATTTAGTCTGCTAGAGAATAAATGTTGTCCCACATATGACTACCACAAGGATCATACAAGTAGACAGGTCAGATGTTAAAGTAAAAGGAGAACTTAAATATCTCATGATTAGAGTTGCATCTGATCCTAGAGTGCATCAGGTTATTAACATTGTTGTTGTTGACATCCCAGAAAGTTATGGTTTGTTGTTGAGAAGGGATTGGTCAACTAAGCTTCAAGGCTACTTCTCTACAAACTAGTCCTACTTATGGCTCCCTTAAAAAGGTAAACCCAATCATAATCATGTAGACAATGAGGCTCATATGAAGCACACGGTAACACAATTGGAAGGTAAAAACAAGCTTATTAGATTTTCTCATTATGTTTTGGGTAATTATTTCTTAGAGACTTACATTGGTTGTTATGAAGCAAAGCCATCTGAAATTCAAATAGAGACCCAGTCTGAACTCCAGTCGTTGGATCATACGGATGATAATGCTTGTATTACATTAAA
>JASDQU010109329.1:36281-48581 GCA_032191745.1 Picea mariana
TTCAACTGAGTACTGAAATTCGGGTTCACCTTCAGTCCTTTGAGCTTCTTTCTCTCCCTCTGAGTCAGATATTCAACCTAACTGACATCTCACATGCTGCCCAAGCACTGTGTATACTATGCCTCTCCATTCTCCAATCAGAATTGTCCTAATGGAAACCTCATCTATTGCATGAATATGAACATAACCAAGTTCAAAAGTGATTACATATCCATCATCCTCCAGAGCCGAGAATGAGAGGAGATTAACTCTCAACCCTGGTACAAACAACACCCCTTCAACTTTCAGGGTCTCTCCGAAGTCCAACAGAAACCTGACACTGTCGAATCCTTTGATCTGGTGAGTCCCATTCATGACATGACTAGGACCAATCTCAGATATGAACAAAAATGAGTCCAACATTTATGTCATATGACTAGTGGCCCCACTGTCCACCATCCAAGTCCTGTCAAACTCAAAGTTGTTGCTTTTGCCACTAGAAACAATGAAAACAAGAGAAAACTCTTTCTCAAACTTCTCACTAAATTCATTTACCTCTGTAGAGGCTGCCACCTGTTTCTTCGTATCCTTCTCCTTTGACCCCTTCCTGTTGGGACACTGTGTTGCATAGTGGCCATATTCATTGCATGCAAAGCAATGAACTTTGCTGATGTCAATCCTGGAACCCTTCTTACTTTTTCCCTTGCCTTTTAACAGAAGAGAAAAGTTCTCCTCAGTAGCTCCCTCTCTTCCCTTCTCTTCGTTCACCTGGATCTCCTCCTGAGTGAAATCATCCCAAAGTCTACTCCAATTTGGAAGTTTTTCACATCCCATAATTCATTTCACAAATACTTCCCAATCCTTTGTAAAACCTCTCAAGTTTATCCTCACAAGCTTTGAATCTAATATGACTTCCCCCACAACTGCCAGTTCATCCTTAACTTATGCCAACCGGGTAAGATATGGAACCACACTCTCACCCATGGCCATCTTGATTGAATGCATTTTATCTTTGAGTGTCATCTTACAGTTTCATTTTTAGCCTCGTATAGGTTTTTCAGTGCCTCCCACATTTCTTTGGTTGACTTCTTTTCAGCAAGGTGTGGGATGAGTGGATCCCTTACTCTATCCAAAATGAGTGTCTGGGATTTGGCCTCTTTGACTTCATGTATTTCCAAGGAAATAGGATCGTTGGAGGAAGAAACGATCACAGTAGTGACAATATCCCACGGTTTATTTTCTTTAAAAATAGTTGTCATTCTAACCTTCCATTGCAAATAGTTAGAAATGCCATCTAACTGGTCTTCAAGTCTGATGGAAGCCATATTCAAACATTCCCCTTTTTCCCAACTTTGAAATAAAATTCTACACAATGCACTTCTTACAGAGTCCTTGCTCTGATACCATGAAGATTTTTAATGACAAAATCATAAATATTTCATTCACACATTTTGTCAAACACTTGACTAACCTGAGATTTTAGTCTTTTAATAAATGCCTTTAAAACAGAAAGCAATTGAAAGGTAAAACATTTGAGTCAAGTAAATCACTGACCCATACTCTGATAAGGCAACAAATAGACAAGTGATTTTTGGTCCAATGACCAGGGCAAAAACCCCACTATGGGGAAAACCCTAGAGAGATTATTTCTATTATTCAAGAGCAGATCTGAAATTTCTTACAACCCAGAAATTTAATAATTCCAACTGTAAATCAGAAATGCAAATCAACTTATCTCAGCAATATGATTTCTTTCTAGAAATTTGTGCCAACAAGCTTCAACTTCCCACACGTGCCAATCAAACAACAACCCGATTTATGGGAAATTGTGTCACTGTACAGATAACAAACAACAACAATAAATGCACAAAAATCTTCCTCGAGAATTGTGCAAGCAAGTACAGTACGGACTGTACGAAATTCTTCCTTGGAAATTGTGCCTCCCTCTTATTGTACAGACTGTCCTTCCTTTTGTTGTACAGACTGTTATGATTTCACTACCTTGGGAACCGTGCACTCTAATTAACTTTGAAAACTGTTTCAAGAAATCTCTCTTAGAAATATGATCTCTCTCCTTTGTCTTTTCTGTGTGTTCTTCTCACATTCCTAAGCATGTATATGTACTCTTTTTTTTCCCATGAAACCCTAACTTACATAACCAACTCAATCTAATGGCTATCATAAGTCTAATCTGAGGGATCATATTTAATGCTCCTCATTAATTACAAAATAAGTAATAAATGCACATTAAATAATTTTGGGTCCCACAACTTAAAATCACTTTAAGCTATAAAATGCATTCACGTTATAAAAGCACTTTATTTAAAAAGTCACTTTACAAATAAAACATGTCTAGGAAATATGACTTTATGTCCCCCCCATGACAAAACACAAAAACATGAATGAGGACATCCCTTGTTACATTTGAACACTCTTTGCCAACACTGAAGAGCACTTAAGGATTATATTCTTGGTGTTGTGTTTGGGTGGAAAAGGAAGGTAACCAAATAGTTAGGAAAGTAGTAGGAAGTGTGTGGATGATGTGTTGAATCATTGGCTAGACCTTCCAACTCGTCACAGTGGAATAAATAATATAGTTATGTGGTATTATGTAGTCAATGCATGGATGCATTGTGTAGATGTGACCATGGGTATTGATTGTTATCTTATTAACTGTTGCATTATGAAAAGTTTGTGTGACTGATAATACATGTGTATGTAATGATGAGTTCATTCCAATTGATAGTTGGATTAATAGAAGTAATTGAATTATAGTTGTAAACAATTCTGAGAGCACTTTGTGATTTTGTTTTGAATCATTGCCATGAAAATATATATCTTGTACATGAGATATTGACAATTTGTTTGGCTAAGGGATGTTGAAATTGCAGGAGGAAATAGATCTAGGATATGGCAGTGTTGCAAGTCCATAAATAAGACCAATGCCTATTGTTGCAAGAGTCAAATTGTTATGAGCAGAAGCTCATGTCTAGAATTTTTATTTTTCCTATATAAAACAGTTTTGGGAATTATGATTTGATAATTACTGGCGAATTGTTTTGGCCGAATGTAAATTGAATAAATTGCAGGTATAATGGTCTTGGATATGACAGGGATGTAAGCCGATAAGGAAGATTGATATCTACAGCTGCAGAGCCAACCATTACGAGCAGAAAGATCATGCTTGGAAAATTGTATTTTCCTGTATAAAACATATTTGACATTGATTGATGTTTGAAATGGTTACAATGATATCTCATGATGATTGTATGTAATATAGATTATATGTTGGATATGCAAGATGGAAAGCATGGAAAAGGTTACTATTGTGACATGAGAACCCTGTGTCCTTAGAAAACTTCTTGTGCAAGAGAACCCCGGTCAGGCAAGATGGATTTTCTGAGGGGCTGCATAGCATAAAAGGGGATTCCTGAGCCTGGGCCTGGAAAGTGAGTGACCACAAGGAAGAGGAGACTTTGATAGCTCTTGGTTGGGGCCATACACAAAATGGGTACATCAAGAAAACAGTGATCCAAGTTAATGAGACAACCATATGGGTGCAGATCTATGAACTGCACAGATAAGTATTGTATTGGATTATGAAAATTTAATCTTACAATATGAGAAAGAATGAGAATTTTATGCATAAATTTTGAACTGACATGCTCACTAATTTGAAATATTGTAGGAAAATGATGAATGTTGAAGATCTAGAAAGTACCAGACTATGACAGAAAATAAGGTGATGTTGGAGCAACTAAATGACAAAGGCATGGAAGGAAGAAATTCCAATGAACTTGCTACAACTGGAGTTCTGAAACTGGCCACAACTTAGAAACTTCCTAGCCAAGTGCATTGAAGCCGGGGAGAAGTGGAATAGCCTGAGGGACTGCATGGAAGAGAAAGGGGTTCATTTCTTTGGGTTGTGCAGGGCTGAGAGGGAACGAGAGCTTATTGGCTGGAACTGTTGCTAGAAATATAAATTTTGAAGATCATAATACATGTTTTGGGTCGAAATGCCTATGCATACATGTTTTAGGCAATAGTGCCTATGCATAAAAGATTGGGATGGATTTCCTATGTGAATTAAGGCCAGAGGACCTAGAATTGTAATGTTAATAACATTGGAATGGTGTTGTGCACTGAGTACAATGCCAAAATAAGGGGAGGGGGATGTAACATCCTGGTTCTAACCGTGATAAACTATAATGTATTATGTAAATATGACTTAGGCTGGTGAGCTGGTAAAGTTGAAAAGGGGACAGAGTGCCTAGGAAATGTAACACTTCCTATACATTAATAAAATACACCACTGGATGCAAGACCGACAAGGACAAAAGAGATAGGGGGATATGATTCCATGAGAGAGGGGGCTTGAGGGGCTAAGTCTTGTTATTTTTATTTTATTTACCCATAATTGATTTTATGGAGAAGAGGGGGTTACAATAGCTTCTTGGGAGGGAGGCCATGTGGCTCTTGTCTTCATGTAAATATTAAAACATCCCTTGGGGGTTGTTTTGGGGTTGTTCTTCCCTTAGTTCATCCGCTTCTCAAAGGTTCACTCGTTATTCTTCCTCTTCACTCACTACTTCTAGTTCATGTGCTCTTGGGTTGAGCATGGAAACGAATGGCGGGAAGAGGAGAGCGATCATTGAATGGCTATAATGAATTATTGATAATTTCCGGAGGTAATGGATGCTTGTGTGCATGAACTTGATGGAAATTTGGATGGAACTATCCACATCCGAGAGTCCTTGGAATTTCCAGTATGGATATTTCCTGACCAGTAGCACTGGATCCCTAGATAGAAATGGAACAACCTCAGGGACCGCATGGCAGAGAAAGGTGTTCATTTCTTGGGGTTGTGCAGGCTGAGGGGGAAAGAGAGCTAGAAATTAGGATTGATGTGAGGTTGGGAAACATAATAGATACTTAGCCAACTACTGTGTATTTAGACTTGGACTAGGACCCTTCCTTGTGGATTCATAGCCGTGGCTTGGGGGTGACTTTTTGTTGAGAGTAAATAAACAACAACATCTATGGTTGGGAGGAACGTCCTTGGTCTGCAACCATTTGGTGAACGTTTACTTGAAAAGATAAGTGCTCTCTATGTTTTACGTTTGATGTATTTCACTGTGTATTTAATTATCTCTGAGATATGTATTCTAATGTGCCTGTCTATTGGTTATTTGTTGTGCATGGCACGTTGTTTATCTCTTTTATGTTGTGACATGGATCTTGTCTTATGCATGTGGTGTGCATGCTTCTAACATTGTTGAGAAGTCCTTTGTTTTTGAATTAGAGATCAGAGAACTGAGTCTTAGCACTACAACATGCCTAGCCTGTGGGTGGTTGGGTGCATTGCAGCCTCTTTAAATGGCGTAGCCTGGCATCTAGGTGGCCGGGTATGTTACAATGATGATCTGATGTGGTGGTTATGGATGAATGATATTAGACATGTGCCATTAGAACATAATTATTGAAAATTCAAATAAGAACGCATGATTTTCATGTATTACCTTTAGTGTCTACATGAGTACAATGTTGATCGAGTCATGGCAGTGAAGGACGGAGTCCCATAAATCATCCTAACTAGAATTGCAATGTCGGCATTGCCAGTTTCGTCGGTTGGAAATACAACATTGTCAATATGTCTTTATGGTGGGGATGAGAATTGTAGCATAGGTGATGGAGGGGAAAGGTATGGGTGGAAAGTGAAGAAAATGGAATGAAGTTGCAAGCAGAGTTGTGGAAATAGGAGTCACAACAATGAAAATGAAATGGCTAAAATTTATTAGATGTAGGGAGTCGCAACAACTGGAGTTGTAGCGACGAAGTTGCAGCATAGACGATGTGCCAATTGTTGTGGATACAATTCCCAACATTGATGGTGTAGGTGAAAGGTGAAAATCAAGAGAATGAAAATAAGTTGTGAGTGGATTTGCAGAGACATGAGTCACGGCAATGAAGTTTCATCCATCAAAATGGAAGGACTAAGATTTGAAATAGGGGGGGAACTATTGGGGATTTTTGTGAAATGAAGAGGGCCATAGTGGGTTGTAGTTGAGAGAATGAGGGAAGGGAAATTTGCAGAATATTGGAGGGTTGTAGATGGAGTAGCATCCAAGGGAATGAGAGGGTAATCTGCAAAGTGAATGGAGGGACTGCAACAATGGGGAGTTGCGAAAATAGGAAATGTGGCAACAGGAGTTGCAACCAAGGGAATTGTAGCAAAGGGAATTGCAGCAATGGGAGTTACATCAATGAAAATGGTTTCGTCAAAGGGAGTTGCAACAAAGGGAATTGCAGCAAAGGGAATCGCAACAACTGGATTTCCAACAATAGGAAATGGCATCAGCATTATTCTCCCCCATGTATCCTAAAAAAAAGATTATTAGGGAAAAACAAGTTTTTATTAAGATTTATTGACAAGGATCCTGATATAACCATCACAAAACTATGAAGTTGCCTTCTTGTTTATACTTATTTTTTAATGTTTCAGTTAAGCTGGTTTTCACATTTTTTTATTTTTGAAAGCAAGATTAGAAACTATCCAGTAGGAATGAGTTCCAAGTCACTATCAAGCCATCCATTTGTAATTTTCCTCAAAAAGGCTTCCTTTGATAAGGGTCGTTGATATAAATGAATTCTATGTACATTATCCATTAGAGGAATCATGTATTCATCTATGGTGTAGAGTTTTATGGATGCATTTTCATAGAATTTGTCAATCTTATATGGACCAAGTCATCTGGTGTGAAATTTTCCTCTAAAGTCCTTGAATATGGAATCAAATAATAATTCCCAGTCTTCAACCTTGAACTTATTTTTCTTGATAAATTTATTGTGTCATATGTCTCTTTGATGTTATATCATTGTGGCTTGATGTAGAGAATCTTGTCGTAACTCGTCCAACTCATTGATTTGAAGTAGTGTTTGTTTATGAGCCTCTGATAGTTCCAACCCAAGTTGTATTGTTGCTCTCAGTGTCTATATTTTTTTTTCTATGGGCAAGAGTACCCTTTTCCATATACTAACTCATAAGGTGTTCATCATGTATTAGTCCTCTAGGTAGTTTTGTAGGCCCATAAATATTCAGGGAGTCTATCGGCCCAATCCTTGAGGTGTAATGTGACATTTTTGGTAATGATAGCCTCGAGGATATTTTTATTCCTCTCTACATGTCCATTTTCTTGTGTATGATATGGTTTTTTACTCGATGCTTGATTTTTTATTTGTCCATCAGATCTATGACAAGTTGTGATGTGAATTGAGTTCCTACATTGGTCACTATCTCTCATGGTATCCCGAACCTTACAAGAATTTCTTCATGTATAAATTATACTACTTCTTGTTAGGTTGTTGCTATAATTTCCTTTGCCTCTATTATTGGATTAATCGGTAAATGCAGACATAAACTAATCTCCCTAGATCCACCTAGATCTAGAACAAAACAAGACAGGACATGACGCTTTCCCTAAGCTCTAATCATTGAATTTACTATCAAACAAGAGGTGAGAAACATATTGTTTAAATATCGCTTCCTTGTATCTTTGTTGTCCTTGCTCCACTTCGATGCTCCTATGATATTGGATCTGCAAGGGAACACAAACCAACCAAAGTGAAAGAAACAATAGTATACTTCAATGGAAACTTATGCATGTGATCAAGGAATCATATAATAAAACAAGAGTGGTTTTATGGGAAAGAAACATGTCACTGCATTATATTAAGTAGAAGTGGAAGATACAACCAAAAGCCTTGATGTTGCAAGGTCCCCTTTCAGTGGCCCTTTGCTCCAACACACACACTTTCTCCAAACTTGCATGAATAAGATCCACAATGAATTGATGAACCAAGATGAATCCCTCAAGCATGAACTGAAGTAGAATTCCTCACACAATTCTTAGCCTATTCAACCTTCATTCACCTTATCCTTTTCCATGAGAAATCCCTCTTTATATTGGGGAAAGAAATATGGTTAGAGAGATTTGGATGATCCCACCAAATTAAAGAAGCGAGTAAGATCCCCTCTATTCAGAAGCCACCTCATCTTCTAGAAGATCCCCTTCTAGAACTTTTGTGAAGCTCAACCTTTTCTTAGTATTTTAGCATCTCCGCACCCCAGCTATAGGACAGCCTGCAGTGATGTCGCAAACCATTTTCAGGGTGGAGTGTGATGATCATGCATCATCGCATCCTGTGTATAGTGAAGCCTACGACGATCTTCTTTAATAGGGTTTTTGAGAAGAGAAATCCAGTCAGTTTTCTCATGAAGAGAGGATATTTTGGGAACATGAACACATGATGTAAAAGGATCAATGGGGTGACCAAAATAATGTGTAACATGTATACATAAATATGACTTAGAATTTTATGGTTATACATTTTTATGCATGTGTTATCTAACTTTTCACCTTCCTGGTAGCTATCTGATTAGGGTGTTTTGTAGAGTTTAGTTTCATTTTAGCTCATTCGGTTACTATAATGATCTCCTAGATAGGTTAGGATAGATTAGAGTATATTAGTTTCCTTTTATGGATTTATATATTCTTCATCTACATCTTCCATTTGCATAACCATCCATCAATTCAACCTCACAACCAATAATAGAAGTTGGGCCAGAATATGTATGGGTCTCCTAGACCAAACGATGCATAGTCTAATTGGGATTGGGTATCAGGGAGTACCCCTTACTGTTGCAGGGCATTTCTTCCCCATCAAAAAAATTGGCGCTAGAATGAGGACCTGAAAATTTATGGCTTACAGAAACGCAGTACATACGCAAGATTAGTCATCCAAAAATATCCTTGTTCAAACTCTTTTCCCTAATATATCTCCAAAACAGGATGTTACCTTTGAATACACAAACCTTGCATTTGAAAGTGCTATTGGCAATCCTAAAACTCAACACAAATATTAGTATCACATCCCGAACAAGGAGTTCATCGAAACTCATCATATCACCTGCTCATATGCCAAATTACTTGGCCAACTACCTTCAGCTTCAAAACTCCCTAGGACAAGAGCTAATCATGTAAGACAACCCGAGAATTAGGCCAGTATTCTTTTTTATTATGTTGAAGATCTAATTTAAACTAACCTATCAAAAGAATTCATACACTTGAATCAAATTCCTCATACTCATCCTGAGTCTGAGCATAACTTCGACGATGAAAACCCAGAAATTAATTTTGAATATAACATGGGTGAACTTAAAGAACAAAGAGTAGTGATTCCACCATGGCTATCCAAAGGTGTTCTAAATTTAGGAGAACCTCTGCATGAAATTCTCAAAAAACCAGAAAATCTCCTTCCAAGGTTCGACCCAAACATATCTATCTCCCAAGAAGATCATATAAACAAATTTTTATTAGATACTCACCTCCTCAATGTTTTCTATGAATATGTGGTCTATAGAATTTTCCCTTACACCTTCATAGGAAAAGCCTCTATATAGTATTTTAACCTCCCACCTAATTCCATAACCGGTTGGGAAGACTTTGAAAAGGATTTCATTGGAAATTTCAAGGAAGTGGAAACTCTCACGACTTTATACAAACTGTTAGGAGCCATAAATATGGAAAAGAAGGAGAAATTTAAGGACTTCATTCAATGATTTACAACAATCCTAAATAAGTTTACTATCGAGACCGCTCCCCTAGAATCCTTGGCCATCGAATATTACACTTCGACTTTGATTCCTTCCATAGGGATGTTTATTAAACAAGTTGGTAAAGACTCATTAGCTTGTATTTGTGAAGGAATTGAAGTTGTTGAAAAGGATTTGTCCTCTTATAATATTCATTCATACTCCTAAGAAATTAATTCATCTAGAAAGAAGCCTCTATTATTGACAAAACCTCCCAAGAGAGAACCCAAATATCTAGACAACGTAGTCAAGCTAGTCAAGAAGTTGTCAATTGAATTTGTTTATCTTAAAAAGAATGTTGGGGAAGGACCTTCAAGGCCTAGATCTTTCTTCTTATTTTTCAAAATAAATGACAACCCAACCAAGCCACTACAATTCCCACAAATTCCATTAAATCTGGATAGCTTTGGAAAGGATAACTTCTACTCATACCACTAGTAGAATCACTCTAAAAAAACATGTCCTCAGTGGGTCAACTCCATGACCTTGATCATCAATCAACTTTTATATCAACAAATTTTAAATGATGAAAAACCCAATGAAGTAGAAAATGAAGAAACCACTGAGGATGCCCCTTAAGAGTCTGTGATACTCTTATGGGATTGATGTATTGAATCATATGATGAGAAGATTGAATAATTTTTTATAGGAGATACACCAATAGTAAAATTTTCCCCTGGATATTACAACCTACACAGCAAGGGTGTTGTCCCCAACACTTCTTCTCCTCCGAAGGCCAATAACCCTCTCAAGAAAATCATTCCTCCTATTCTCTCTTTGAAACCAAGCACCTATCCCCAACAAAATCCAGTAGTAAATGTGATACCCATGATTTAGCCAACAACAACAAATCAAGTATGTCAAACTCGGATGCAAACAGTAACAAACCCAGTACTTCAACACCTAATATCAAACCCAATGGTTGACAACCCAGCACAACAACGAGTAAATCGGAAATGCATGCTTTAGACTACAATATTATAGAAGATATGAAGAAGACTAAAGCTAACATTTCTATGTTTGATATATGCTCACTACCAAAACAACGTGATCCACTCCATGATGATTTTCATTCCAATAATCCTTAGAAGAAGATAATTGATGCAACCGACAGCATTCCTAAAGTTGTTGAAATGAAGGAAATACATAAATTAGAAATAAAATCTACCATAAACACAACAATTATAGGTGCACATTCCAAATCCTAGGTCCATCCTTTTCTAGTCGCGTATGAGATTTTCAATTTCAATGTGCATAGTTTCTTAGCAGATCATGGTGCTTCTTCTAACATTGCCTTATTTAGTCTTCTAGAGAATAAATGTTGTCCCACATATGACTACCACAAGGATCATACAAGTAGATAGGTCAGATGTTAAAGTAAAAGGAGAACTTAAATATCTCATGATTAGAATTGCATCTGATCCTAGAGTGCATCAGGTTATTAACATTGTTGTTGTTGACATCCCAGAAAGTTATGGTTTGTTGTTGAGAAGGGATTGGTCAACTAAGCTTCAAGGCTACTTCTCTACAAACTAGTCCTACTTATGGCTCCCTTAAAAAGGTAAACCCAATCATAATCATGTAGACAATGAGGCTCATATGAAGCACATGGTAACAAAATTGGAAGGTAAAAGCAAGCTTATTAGATTTTCTCATTATGTTTTGGGTAGTTATTTCTTAGAGACTTACATTGGTTGTTATGAAGCAAAGCCATCTAAAATTCAAATAGACACCCAGTCTAAACTCCAGTCGTTGGATCATACAGATGATAATGTTTGTATTACATTAAAAGAGTTAGGCTATTGTATAATTAAACCACCTGTATATACTAACATTTGGAATGTGTTTTTTTATGGCTCCAAATCTCACGAAGGAGCGAGGGCAGGATGTATTCTTATCGATCCACATCAATGTAAAACCCTCATATCCTGTCGCTTAGATTTTGAATGCACCAATATGTTGGATTACTGAGAGGGGGGGAGAATCAGTAATAGAGAAATTCAATCCTTTTTAACCACAATATGCAAGTGTTGTATCAATGTAGCATTATCATCCAATAGTTGCAGAGTAAATAAAAAATGAACAAATGAGCAATCATACACATACATAGTACACTAGTGTTTTACGTGGAAACCCAAACGGGAGAAAACCATGAAATTATTTTTCTTATATGTCTTTAATAATTTACATTCATTGGAAGCACCAAATTCCTTTGTTTTCCAACTGCAACTGGAAGGAGGCTCCAACCCCCTAGTTTCTCAGGCTACAACCCGAGGGAAGCTCCAACTCCCCAATTCTCTGGCTACATACAGAAGGAGGCTACAACCCCTTATGTTCTCTGGCTACAACCGGAAGGTGGCTACAACCAACTATCCTTGCCCTGTCCAACCACCCTGACGTAGAAGAAGAATGATGGAACCACTATCAAACTATCACTATGAGATATACTTTTGTAAAACTGTACCAATCAACCTGCACCAAACAACCTATACCAATAACCTGAACCATGCATCAACATGTGCCTCAACCTGTAATCAAATTGTACCATAAACAAGTGCATAAACCATGCACCAACCTATACCAAATAACCTGTAATCAACCTGTACCATAAACAAGTGCATCAACCATGCAGGGAAGCTCCAACTCCCCAATTCTCTGGCTACATACAG
>JASDQU010109329.1:48681-61708 GCA_032191745.1 Picea mariana
GATCTGATCAGGAGAAGGAAGACCCTTCATAATTGTCATATATGGGAAAGGAGTGTGGCGGTTAACCCTCAAGTCCTTCAGACTTCGTTACTTCAGCGAGTTTTAAGTTTTTTCAAGAAAGAGAAAAAAAACCCGAAGCTCTGAAATCCTGGAGTGAATATACGTCGTAGATCATTTGGGAGAAGACGGACCGTTGGATTTCCCAAGTGGTTAGGCAATTTCGCAGTTCAAGGAATTCCATTTGAGATTGTGCAAAGTGGAATTTTTCTGAAGTCCCAAGGTTCAGAACCAATCCAAACCATCCATTATTAGAGACATGTGTCTGCAGATCAACCAGTTCAGCATTCGGAATTTTGTAGGCTAAGTTAAGTTCAAAAGAAAAATATTTTGAAGCTCGAAGTACCGAAGACCCGGAGCCCCGAAGTCCCGAAGCCCCAGGAAGTACCAGTTCAACGTTTGGAAGTTCATAGGGTAAGTTAAGTTCAACATAAAAATATTTTGAAGCCTGAAGTATAGAAGTCTTGGAGCCCCGAAGCTCCGAGAAACAATTGTTTGGAAGTTTGGCATTTGGGAGAAATAGACTGTGCTAGTGTTGGATCTCTCAAAGCTCAAAATTCCAAAGTTTCGAAGTGCAACTGTGACATGGCAGGATGAAATCACCGAGGGTGACATGGCTATCCTCTAAACTTGCCACGTGACTTAAATGAAAGCAGAAGATACAACCAGATCGCCTTGATGTCGCATGCTTCCTTTCAGGGGTCCTTGGTTCCAACACACACACTTGTTCTAAACTTGTATGAAGAAGATCCAGTATGGCTTGATAGACAAATGGAGGCCTCAATCTTCAATTCAAACAGGGTTCCTCACACAATTCTCTCATCAATTCTCCATTCAATCTTGCTTAACCTCTTCCTTGAGAAACCCTTAATTATATAGGAGAAGGAGAGATGGTTAAAGGGATGAGGATGATCCCACTAAATATGATAAGTCAGTAGGATGCCAACCATGAGAATGCCAAATCATTTTCTAGAAGATCCTCTTCTAGAACCTTCGTAACTTCCTCTTCATTTTAAGATTTAAAATAGGTTCGCACCCTACCTATAGAGCAGACTGCGAACACCTCGCAGGCTAGGTATAGGGTTGCCTGCAAGAATCAAGATTCTCGCACCCTAGAACATAGTTAGCCTGCAAAATCATCTTAAAAATATGTTTTATGGAAGAAGACAACAGTCACTTTTCTCAGGCATAAGGTCCTTATGAGAGCCTGAACACATAACTGTAGAGACACCACCAGAGTGACCAAAATAATGTGTAACAGGAGTACCTCTTAGAGCATTTCTATAACAAGAAAATGCAGGAGTTGTTTGAACTTAGGCTGGGAATCATGACTATGGTAGAATATGGGAAGAAGTTTCTGGGGTTGTTAAAGTATGTTGGGTTCATAAATAATGAGAAGGTGAAAATACTGAGGTTTTTGAGTGGGATGCCAGCCTTTTATAAAGAAAAGATTTAGTATGATGAGCCCAATACCTTAATTGAGGCCATCAAGAAATCTAAGTACATGTATGAGCAAGGCTAAGGCAAAGAATCCATGGAGAATTCTTGGAAGTATAAGAAGAAGGAGAAGTCTAATCATAGGAAGAAGGGATTCAAACCTCCTTTCAATAGAAATGAGCCTAGTAAAAATCATCAAGATCAGTATGCCAAGGATGAATCCAAGAAAGAAAACTCCTTGGGAAAAAGGGGAAGACCACCAATCCAATGTTAGGGATGCAAGGAAGATCACATGTACAAGGATTGCCCACACATAAAGGACAAAGTGAATATTGTGCATAACATCCAAGAGGCTACAAAATTCGAAGACACGTGAAGTATTTATGCAGCCTTAGTTGATCGACAAGAAGAATACCAATCTAGCATGATCGAGCTGGAAGGTAAGATCATAAATCATCTTGTTGCTATTTTAATTGATTCAGGAGCAAGTCATTGTTACATTAATCCTAAAATAGTGGATATATTACATTTGGAGAAAAGTAAGCTTGGGAAATCAAGTTTGGTTCAGCTAGCCACTGGAGCCAAAATCAGAATCCATGATATGGTCATAGTTTGTTCCATAAGTCTTAATAGTGTGAATACTAGTGCTGATCTAAATATCATACCATTGGGGTCTTATGATATTCTAATTGGAATGGATTGGTTGGACAAGCATCATGTTGTCCTAGATTGTCATAGAAAGACATTTACATTTCTTGATGGAAATGGGAAACATATCACTATGAAAGGAGTTCCAAGACCCATGTCTATAAGAGATATTCCAGCCTTACAGTTGAAGAGGTGTTTTAGAAAAGGGTGTCAATTGTATGTGGCCCATGTGGAGGAGCCAGAAAAGACAAAGGGGCCTAGCCTTGAAGATTTCTCGATACTACAAGAATTTGAGGATGTATTCCAAGAAATACCAGGTTTGCCACCAAAAAGGGAAATATATTTCTCTATTGATTTAGTGCCAGGAGCTTCCCCAGTGTCAAAAACACCTTACCGAATGAGTACACCAGAGTTAAAAGAATCAAAAATGCATTTGGGGGAATTGTTGAAGAAAGGGTACATAATCCCAAGTGTTTCACCTTGGGGAGCACCAATACTCTTTGTCAAAAACAAAGATGGGACCTTGAGGATTTTTATTGACTTTCAACAGTTGAATAAGTCCACTATAAAGAACAAGTACCCTCTACCCATAATTGATGACCTCTTTGATTAGCTAAGAGGAAAAACAATATTTTCAAAGATAGACTTGAGATCGGGATACCATCAGCCAATAATCAAGGAAGAATACATCCATAAGACTGTCTTTAGAACCAGGTATGGACATTATGAATTTGTAGTGGTCCCATTTGGACTGACCAATGGACCAACTATCTTTATGTGCTTCATGAATGGCATATTCAGAAATTATTTGGATAAGTTTGTCATAGTATTCTTGGATGACATACTTGTCTATTCCAACTCTGAAGAGGAACATGAACATCACCTCAAACTGATATTGCAAGTGCTTAGAGAACGTCAGTTTTATGCCAAGTTGAGCAAGTGTTATTTTTACCAAGAACAAATCCAATACTTGGGACACATTATTTCAGAACAAGGCATAGCAGTGGATCCAGAGAAGATTGAAGCCATTAGAGAATGGCCAACACCCATGAATGTTTCAGAAGTTAGATCTTTTATGGGGTTAGTTTGTTACTATAGAAGATTCATAGTAGGGCTCTCCAAGATTGCTCATCCCATCGCTTCTTTGAAAAAGAAGGGAATTAAATTTGAATGGACATCTGAATGTGAAGAGAAATTTAATTTGTTGAAGGAATTACTTACTAATGCACCAGTTTTAAATATTGTTGACCCAAATGAAAGTTTTTTGGTATGCACAGATGCATGTAAGGAAAGGCTTCGTGGATTCCTCAATCAAAATGGACATGTCATTGGTTATGAGTCCAGAAATCTTAAGGAACATGAGAGGAACTATGCCACACATTACTTGGAGCTTGTTTTCATTGTTCACGCATTGAATATGTGGAGGAATTATCTCATGGGAAAGAGATTTGAATTGAGAACACATAACAGTGGTCTGAAGTATCTTTTTGAGCAGCCAACTTTGAATGCCAGAAAAACAAGATGGATAAATTTTTTAATTGAATATGATTTTGATATCAAGCATATCAAAGGAAAATAAAATAAATTTGTCGATGCACTTAGTAGAAGAGTACATCTCATGCATGCTACAACTGTTAGTATGCATCAGTCAGAATTGAAGAGAAAATTTTTAGATGTTGTTGTTACAGATCATCATTACCTACAGGTAAAGGAAATCTTACAGCAAGAATATGTACAAAAGAAAATGAAAGAGTATGAGATGAAGGAAGATGGATTAATTTTGCATAAAAATAGAATTTATGTTCCTAGTTCCAGATAAATTAGGAATCTGGTACTAAAAGAAATTCATAATGTTCCATATGTTGGGCATATCGATTACCAGAAAATGATTACAGCAGTAAGAATCCAATTCTTTTGGTTAGGAATGAAAAAGGATGTTGTTGATTACATCTCTAGATGTATGGAATGTCATAAAGTGAAGGTTGAGCATAGGCACCCAACAAGTTTGCTACATCCATTACCAATTCCAGAGAATAAATGGGAAGTGATAACCATTGATTTTATAACTAAATTGCCCAGGACATCAAGACAACATGATTCAATCATGGTAGTGGTTGAAAAATTGACGAAGGTTTCTCATTTTGTTCCTGTAAAAACAACACATACATCAGCTAATATTGAAGAAATTTACATGAGGGAGATTTCTAGGTTGCAGGGGATACCTAGGACAATTGTCTCGGACAGAGACACAAAGTTTACTTTAAATTTATGGAAGGGATTATTTAAATGATTTGGTACAAATCTGAACTTTAGCACGGTATATCATCCACAGTCACATTGGTAGAAAGAGAAATTCAATTGAGTAATTGAAGACATGTTGAGAATGTATGTGATTGATAAACCATCTAAGTGGGAAGATTACTTGCACTTGGTTGAGTTTTCCTATAATAATGGGTATCAAGCTTCATAGAAAATGAGCCAATTTGAAGCTTTTTGCAGTAAGAAATGAAATACTCCAGTGAGTTGGGACAACCCAGCAGATAGAGTGGTACTTGGGCCAAAGTTGCTCAAGGAAATGGAAGACCAGATGGTTAAGATTAAGCAGAATTTAAAGGCAGCTCATGATAGATAGAAATTTTATGCAGATAAGAATAAGAGATAAAGAGAATTTAAAGTGGGGGAGCATGTGCTTTTGAAAATAAATCCCAAGAATAGCTCTTTAAAGTTGGGTAGTTGTACAAAGCTGGTAGCCAGATTCTATGGTCCATTTGCGATATTGGATAGAATAGGGCTAGTTGCATACATGCTTACATTGCCTGCTTCCATGAATGTGCATAATGTATTTCATGTCTCTTTGCTAAAGAAATGTGTACATGATCCTAACCATGTTATTGATTGGCATCTTATTTAGGTAGAGACAGAGGGAGACTTTTAGGTCCAGCCAGTGCAAATATTGGATAGAAAAGTCAAAATTCTCTGGAATCGTGTTATAGAGCTGGTAATATTTGACTAGACCTGCTACGGTCCTAAATATGCTACTTGAGAACATGAAGATGCCATGCAAGTGGAGTACCTACAGTGTTTTAAATAAATTTTGAGATTTTGATCTTTCTTTTGTATATGCACTGAGGATAGTGCCAAAATAAGGGGGAGAGGATGTAACACCTTGGGTTTTAAGCCCCATATTAAATAATGTATTTTTTAATTATTGAGAGGCCAGAGTGCTCAAACAATTAAAAGAGGCCAATGTGGCTAATAAATGTCATGTTTTGATCATTATTAATAATAAATACATCGTTGGCTGTTAGATGAACAAGGAGTAGAGTTATAGGGGGATATGATTCCATAAGATAGGGGGATTGAGGGGCTAAGCATTTGCTTATATTTTTAAATCACCCATTTTTTATAATGGAGGAAACCAGTTACGTAAACTTCTTGAGGGAATTCTAAGAGGTTCTTGATCCCCACGAATTACATAAACCCTCACCTGGTCTATTGGGGGGGTTCTCACATTCATTGATTCTCTCATTCATTGGTTTTTTCAGTATCTCTCTCACTCCCATTCTTGCTCTCATTCTACTATTGGTCACTCCAATTGTTCATGCATTAATTCACGCACCTATTCACTATTCACACCTCTCGTGGAGAATTCACTCCATCCACTCTCTCACCACACTCACCTTCCTCATTCACATTTGGATTGGGAAGGGGAAACAAACTGTTGAAGAACAACCACGGTTTTGTTGGTTGTAGAGACTGTTGGTGTAATCCGACCATGAATAGAGACCTACATGTCTGAGATGAGGGGTCTGTGTCTAGATTTTCTCATTTCTTTGAGTCATAAGAGTCCTAGCATGGAGATTCGGGACTAGCTGCACTGGAGCTCTGGAAGGAGAAGGACTTCCTGAGGGACTACGCGACAGAGAAAGGTGGGGGTCCATTCTCTTGGGTTGTGCAGGATGGGTAGAATAGAGCTCGGTACTTGGATTGTTGTGGGTGTTGGGAAGCCTGTGAGAGCTTGAGTGATGACTAGTTTGGAAATCCAAGTAACACTTTGGAACCTTCCTTATGAATTCATAGCCCTGGCTCAGGGGAAAAATTATTGTTGGGACTTGGAATAGTATTATCTATGGTTGGGTGGAATGTCCTTGGTTTGCAGCGAGTCAGTGGTTTTCTTTTATAAAAGATAAGTGTTCTCTGTCATGGTATTACTTACCTGTGTATTATTTATTTCGTTGTGTACTTATTTATTGTTGAATTCAATGTATTTAGAGTATGCATTCTTGTTGATTATGGTTGTGCATGTCGTATGATTCATTGTTTTTATGTTTATCGTGGATATTGATCAATTCATGTGAACCTTTCTTGAATCATTTCTATATAAAGTTTGAGCAGGGTTCGAATTAGTCAAGAGAAGGGACTTGTGGTTACTGTGCTCGGCCTGTGAGTGGTTGGGGTACGTTACATAGAAATAAAGGAGTTGAAGGAGGATTTGAAGAATCTAACATTTCAACGTAACCAGAATAAGGGTAAAGAGAAAAGAGAAGTTGTTTGGTGTACCCTATGTGGAACTAAAGAACACCATAAGAATGAATGTCCAACTTTTGCACAGTATATGGCAACAGGGGTGCCAAACCCATTTCCAACAAGAATACCATGGTGCAATGTTTCTAAGACACATGGGAATGATCCATATCATTGTCCAATGATGCAAAAATATAAGACAGTACCAAAAAGTTCATATTGCAAATTTTACAAGTCAGTGGGTCATGATGATAAGGATTGTAGGACGATGGAGTTGATGAGAAAAATAACTCCATATACTTATAGGGTGCAAGAATAAATGATGGCAGGTCAACCTGCACCTCAGTTCAACTAGGTACCACCACCATACAATAATGTGCAGTAACAATACAACAATGTGCAGTCGCAGTATAATAATTTGCAACCACAGTATAACCATGTCCAGTATAAACAAGTACCCAATACAATGTGCCATGAGGAGATCAAGGTGGATATAGAGGTGGAGAATAAGGCCGAGGAGGATTTGGATGAGGCATAGGACAAGTAGTGTGCCACAACTAACAACAACTAGGACATTATGCAAGTGATTTTCCACTCCCACCAATGACATGTATCTACTATCGCGCAGCAGATCATGACACAGAAGATTTTCCGACACTCTTGGGGAATATCTGGGAAAAAAGGAACCAGAACAAATAGAATTTCAAGTGGATCTCTACAGAAGCCATGGATGATGGGAGAAACATCAATATAGTCACTTGAGGAGAAGACAAGATAGGAACTGGTGTAGTATCACGTGATCCAGATTAGCACCAATGGGTTAAGAAGGACACTGAGCCACATAAGTAGTTTGACACATGGAAAGAAAAGGAAACATTTAAGGAAGCCAGACATGAGTGTCTAAGGTAGAATGTTTCATCTACATCAGTTGGGAAACAACTTGAAAATCCACCAATATATGGGATGCCATTCTCAATGAACCATACCGGTGAAGAACAACCTCTAGAGAAAGTAAATACCATAAAGACTTTTTTGCAATCTTGTGTTAATTTATTGAATGACCTGTCATCTGTAAGGTCTTACAAAATATTCTATAAATATGTAACACAGAGGTAGAAGGAAACTTACAGCAGAAAACAATCATTCATCTCCATACAAGAAGAAGGACAAGCAGAGAATTCAGACAGAATGCCAACATTAGGGACTTCAACATGGGAGATATTATATTGGATTTAGGATTTGAAGTAAATTTGTTACCTAAGAAGACATGGTAGTGTATGGGAGAACCCAGACTAGGCTATTCACTTGTCCAACTGAAACTAGAAAATCAACACAGGGTGTTACTGTTGTAGGTGAATCCCCATGCAGAAAAGTGGATTCCCTCTTGGTCTCTAGACTCCTAAGGCCAAGATAGAAAAATGATTAACATGGACACTGACTTCCTTTTAGATCTAATCAAGCTAATAAATGAAAGAGAAGGAGAAATATATGTACCTTATTAGTGATGTTTGTCCTTGCAAAGTCCTGGCTGATCTTCAATCCTGAGCTCTCTGATAGGTCATGTAGGACAAACAAAGATAAAATGGAATTCCTACTCTATTGAGATTAGCTCAAATATAGATCCATATACTGCAAACAAACTCATATGGAAAAAGCATAAGTTTGAAAGCCAAGCATTGATTATTAATGAGAACAAGTAAAAGTACTTACAATCCTTTGAATGAAGGTGCAACAACTTCTTCCAGTTCTCCTTGTCCAACCCCTTTGCTCAAGTAATCTGCACTGATTTCTTTGATGACATCTCACTCATGAGATCATAAGTTTCACATCTCCAATCTTTTCCATGTACCTTTCACCATGAGAAGGCCTCCTTATATAACCTTGGAGAGGTCCAACCACTTGAGAGATATTTGGGATAAGTTGAGGATTTCTCTCCTTCAGTTGAGGATCTTCCCTAATATCATGCCTTTACCATCTATTCAAATCCAACCACCTTCAGGAATTGAGGGATTCTTCCCTGATTTGTCTCAACAAACCCAAAACTTGCTCAGAAAAGGGTAGCGCTCCCCCAAAAGGGTGCATAGGGCACTCAAAAACTCCCCCAAAGAGGCTCAGGGAGAGCTAGCACTCACTGAAAATGGGTAGGGGAGCGCTCCTCTCCAAAATCCATTTTTTAGTGGTTCTTTCAGTGGAAAAAGGTTTGTACTCCCTGTCAACTGATTTCGCTTCTTCAAAACTAGTCTTTGAGGTGTCTTAAGTGTCTTTATGATGTCGTTAAAGGCACAACATAGGAAATATGGTAGTATGATGTTTGTGACACTTGCAACACTTGTGGTCAATATGTGACACTTGCGAACAAGATGCGACACTTACAACAATGGTAATGATGACACTTGTGACACTATTGAAGTGAGTAATTTTGATGTGTAACAGATTGCCCCCCAAAATACGAAGTTAGAAGACGATGATGACGGAAGTACTTTGTAGACTTTTTCAACAAAGGGTATGGACACAGAGAAACTGGAAAAAACTACACACAACCATCAAACAAATATTATGACATGTTTCAAACCCAAGGCAGACATACCTATGCTTGAGTGATAAAGAATTTTTAGGTATGGCCGCCATAAAATGCACTGTGGATCCATAATTATATTGACAAAAGGTATAGCCACTGAAGATACAATGTGGATCTATACTCCTATGACCTGAACTAGTTGTAGCCATGAAGAATACACAGTGGATCTACGAGATGACAAGACATAGCCACGACCAATACAAAGTGGATCTATGTAACAATATATGTGTCATAGTCTAAAAGAACTCCTTCACAACCTAGGCAAAGTACATATAAGAGTGATGAATCAACCCAGGGTCTTCTTACTGATCCCAATGTAGTATGAATCTAACCATGTGAATAGATGTCTTGATGTTGAACATGGAAAAAACCACTTGATTACCAGTCAATGAGGTAAACCATTAACAAGCGCGAGGGAGATCACCATTGATGTCAATGATTCCCAAGGTACTCTAGTACATTCCAACGAATGTGAATGGATGAGATGAATTCGAACATCCATGGAATCATCTGATCAGAGGTCAATGATGTAAACTCACTGTCGGATGTGAGGAGGCCTGCCATTGAGGCATGCAAGTCCCAAGGTACTAACTAGTTTCTAAGTCTAGTTCTTGGATAATGTGCTAAAGTCGACAGGAATAGACTCGTCAAAGGAGGGCCTTGATGTATCCCCCATCAATTGACATGAAACAAACATAGAGATGTAATTGGTAGATCAAATGAACATGGAATGACACAGGTATTGAAATAAGATATTTGTGATGGCTGACTCTCAAGGCAGATACTTCCCTTGAACACTGAGGCACAACAACAAAAATTTTACATGGACCAAAACAAGATGATGCAATGGATACAGTGACTTTCGTCGGGTGACCCAAAGGAGTAAAAGAAAACTCAGAGAATTGGCTCAGTGCAGAGGTTCAATGGATTAAAATGTGTGCAAAGACAAAGTGTCATGTTCAAGGGCGACTGTAAGAGTTAATGGTAGTGTTCTCAATAAACTGCTTGGTTTGCTTCTTTCAATTTTTCCCCCATCCAGATAGACGAGTACCTCTTTTTAATTTAACGAGCTCGAGGAGGGTAACACATGCTCGATATGACTCACCTTCAGTAAGTCCCTCTTCCTTTGTTTAACGAACTAGAAGAAGTAAGCGTTCGATCTCATATGAGCCCTTCAATGTATGATTGTTTAACGAGTCCAAAGAAGGTAAATTTGGTTGTTTTTCATATTTAGAGAGTCTGAAAATGACTTAAAGATGACTCCATTGTTGTCCTTTTTCGTAATGTTAGTCTTGCGAGGCCAAAAAAGAGATAAATTATCACTCGAAAGATGCCCTTTCAAACCTTTTAATGAGTGGGAAAGGATGCAAGATCACTTGGCAATATTTTCATGTTAGAGAGTCTGAAAAGAGCTTAAAGAAGACTCCAAGGGGTTCCTTTTTCGTATATCCATGCGAGTCTGAAAAAGAGATAAAAGTTTACCCGGTTGCATTCTCATGTATTTACGAGCATGAGAAATAACAAAGAATAAGCTCGGTATGCCCCCGGCTTGAAAGCTGGGGGATTAACTCTAGAATGATCATCAAACGCTGGGGACATGCCTTCCAAGCTTCAATTCATTCACCGACTTTGAGGTTGTCACCAATTTCTCTACTAGATGGAGAAAAAAGATAAGGGTGGATGAAATGAAGGTTCAAGAGAGGTGTATGTTTCATTCTTTAATGAGCTTGACATAGGAAAATAACTATGCTCAGGGCTCCAAGTTCAATCCCCATATTGTTGTTTCATTTTTTAACGATCTTGCTACAGAGAGGAAAACTATGCTCAAAGCTTTTGTTTCATTTTTTAATGAGATTTCCACAAAGAAGAAAACTGTGCTCGTGACATCAATTTCATTTTTTAATGAGCTTGCCACAGAGAGAAAAACTATGCTCGTAGACTCTCCTTGATCATGGCTTCAAAGAGAAAAACGCTCTGGAAGGACACCATGTCAAGGGACAAAATTTGGTCATGGATTACAAGATATCTTCACTAGATGGAATAAAATCACTTCGGAAGTAACACATGTCGAGGGTCACGACAGGGGTAAGGAGATCAGGCTCCAATAACCCTACTGAAGAGATAACCATGTCAACTACCGGATCCAAATCATCGGAAGTTGAAGGCATGGGAGATGATGGGAAATCAACATTAGGAGGGAAGATAGAGTGTATATCTCCCCGAATTTCTTCACGAGGGGGAACAAAAGAGGATCGATGATGGTTATCATCCCGAGGTATCTTGTCAATGATCAACATTTCCATAATAGATTCATCCGAGGGAAAAATTGGGGAAATGTAGTCGATCGCAGACGACAAGGAACTTAACCGTGATGGCATCGAGTAACTGTTGGGTGTCAATAGATGTTGGTCATTCGAAGAGGGAGAAGCGGATTGGGTAGAAATGTATGATTTTTTGGTTGGACTAAGTGGCACGGTGTCACCTAGTGCATCAAATTCCAATGGACTAGGTACAATCCAAGGGTCAGATGATTTCAAAGATTGATAAGTCATGGTTGAAATCATATCAATGGTGGAAATATAATTTGTAGTCAGTGGAAGTGGTGTAGGGAAGGTACCCATAAGGCTAGAATATTTCGATAAGCCAACACCAACACTTTCATACGTGATCTTGTGGTCTCCCAAGAAAGGAATGTTGTTGGTAGCAGGAGCGCGAGCGTTGGTCGTGCAGAAATTTAACTGATCAAAAGTGACAATTTTTCCATGATGAGGAAATTGCACACATTGAAATACCGACAAGGCAACGACAGTCATTGGATAAAACCAACTTCTTCCAAGTAATAAGTTGTAATCAAGGGAGCATCAACCACCTCGACATCAACAGTGACAGTTTTTCCACCCAATTGGATGGGTAAGGACTGTAAAATCCCATGGGGATGAAAAACTCGTCCATAGAATGTGCATAAAATCATTGGGGATTTGTTAATTGCGGGTGATTATAAACCTTTCCAACATGCTAAAGACATGACACAAGTTGAGGCTCCTTCATCCAGAATAGTTCGGTGGATTTTTTGATTGTGAACAACAACATCAACTTGGAAAGCAAGTTGGTGGGGGAGTCGAGATGTATAATTGTCTAGGTTAAACATGATATGGTTGGACGACTCGGGATCAACAGTGCTAATAGTGGCCGAGAGCATTCTACGTTGACTGGGGCAGTGTTGTAGAACTTCTAACGCAGACACAGCACATGGTGCTTGAGCCAAATCTTCAACAATGTTGTAGTTCTGGGCGGCACGTGAACTAGGATTAAAGGTAGATTTACAGATAGTGCTCTTAGGAGGGCATAAGATAGAGTCAAACGTAGGTTTCTCAATCTGAAGTGGTCCAGACAAAGGATTAACCAATGGAGGACTAACGGAGGATGGTGATGGATCCGGTAAAGTACCGGTACTATTAGTGACCTTTCCTTTGTCAGGGTTACCTAGTGTATCATATGTCTTAGAGTGAGTGGTCAAATTAATCCCATTAAACATATAAATATGTGCACTCGTCGAGGCCTCATCATGAGGATGGCTAGAACTGCCCCCAGGAGAGGGGGTTTGAGCAACCATGGATTACTGTTGTGGAAAAGGCTGAGTAAGCATAGTGGGTTGTGAATTTCCCTGGAAAAGTTTGGCCACTTCATTGTGATGTGGATAGTCTCAAGTGTAGTGATCATCACCACAAATGATACATGGGAATTTCAATTTTTGTTGTGGTTTCTTTTCAGTAGCAGGTGTTT